>NW_011627157.1:676222-688527 GCF_000204515.1 Acromyrmex echinatior
AAAAAGATAGTTGGATAATATTAGGTGTTGGAATTAATTCGTAGCGTTTTACAAGTGATGGGAAGTACTTTCATTAATGTATTTTTTAATGCTCATGTGAAATAAATAACATTCTTTCATTAAAAAACGCTACGAATTAATTCCAACACCTAATATTATCCAACTATCTTTTTCACAATATGGGGAAAGAAACAAAGAAAATAAAACTTCCATTTGTCTAAGATTTGTTTTCGAATATATCCAAATACACTGTACTATTTTGATAAGCTTTTTCGTAAATAAAAACCGATATTGAACAAAACAGTAAAGTAAAATAAATATAGTAAAATAAATAAAATATTTATATTAAGATAAAATTTTATCATTTTTTTATTATCAAAAAATATTTTGCAGCAATAAATTACACTATTATTATCAATGTATACATATCTTAAAATAAATTAATAAACAGATTAAAATTTTATTTGGTAGTTTACGAGTTTTATAAATATTTTTCTAAGTAAGAGTATTTTCCGGAAAATAAACGAGATAAAGCATGCCAGAAATTGCGGAAGGCACTTATGTCGCGGAAGAGAGAAAGTAGTTTATATGTCTTTTTGTTCTGCCATTATTTCACTGAAAGGTTTGTATTTTTAAGTGCAATATTAATCATTTTAGCACGTTGAGTGCCATCATGAATATCGTTGTTTCTTAAATATTTATGTTTCACATACCTATATCACACATACCTATATTAGTCATAAATGAAAGAAAATTGTATACAATAATTTTAGAGTATGTATACAAAACTAAATAAATGGAAATAATGTATAAGATTTTTTAATTTTATTTCTTTCTAGATTATTTTTATCAAAAACCAATAAAGTAAATTCAGTTGAGTTCAGAAAAAAGTTCAGTTTTTGTGTATCATGCATCTAAAGAAAATATTGCAATATCTTATAATTTTTATACAACACAATATAACTTTTCCAATTAAGATTACTTCTGCAATTTTTAAAAAATTATGTTAAGTTATTGTTGTAATATTAAATTATTGAATTTCATTATTAGAGCAAGTTTAAACTTTTTTTTATTTCTATATAAAACGGTATACATACACACTATATATAATACTACTAATACAGTATAGTATCGTTGTTTCCAATTACTCTCGCTCTTTGATCACCAATTTGCGTGCGCATATTGAGTTCTAAAAACATAAAGCTAACATTCTTTAGTTGTCTATCAGAAATCTACTTACGTAGAAAATTGGTATATTTAAACGTGCTTCTCCTTATTATTATACGAGAAAACGACATCGTTAAATTTACGCTTCTCACTCGGTTTACGAATTACGAGTGACCCGTTCTTCACGTAACCATCTGCGGTGGTTAGAGATCTTCCTTAAGCACAGCATTACCACGTTGCCGTTCGACGATTTACCGTGGCTCGTTATGATTATACGATGCCACTACGGCTCGTATATCGGCATTTCTCTTGTTGCGCTCAGTGTAACAACGATACCGTAACTAATTAATCCCACGTTAGCAGCAAAATATAAAATTGTATCCGTTCCCCGAGATCAACAGAAATGAAATTTCATATACCTACAAGGTGCGTCCCAAAATTTTCCCAACTTTTGAAATAAAACAACAACGGTTTACTTTTTTTTTCAAATTCAAATTGTTTATTCAAAGTAGTCCCCGTCGGACTCAATACAACGTTTGGCACGATCTAAAAGCATTTCAAATGAGTGTTTTATGTCGTTCAAAGGCACGTCCTTCAGAATAGTGGTACAAGCCCTTTGGATGTCTTCTACGTCCACATACCGCTTTCCTTTCATGGACAAATGCATTTTGCCGAATAGGTAGAAGTCACAAGGTGCCATATCAGGCGAATACGGGGAATGGTTGATTGTTAAAATGTGATTTTTAGTCAAAAAATCAGTGACAAGTGTCGAACGGTGAGATGGCGCATTATCGTGTAACAAGCGCCAACTTCCTCCTTCGCGATATTCTGGCCGAATACGACGAATGCGGTGCACCAAACGCTTCAAAACGCTTACATAGAATACAGCATTAACTGTTTGGCCTGCTGGAACGAATTCTTTGTGCACAATACCCTTGGAATCATAAAAACTTCGATGGAATTTTCATTAATTGTCGATTTTGGGCGACCTGTATGTGCGTCGTCATTTATGTCCTCACGACCGTTCTTGAATCGCGTATACCACTCATAAACACTGGCACGGGCTACACAATTATCACCATAAACTTGTTTCATCAAATTATGGGTTTCGGTAAATGTTTTACCAAGTTTAAAACAAAACTTAATATTGGCTCTTTGTTCGAAGTTCATTCTCGTACCGATGTATACAACATACTGACTTGAGACGCCATAACTTCGTTTCCACTGAACCAAATGTCATGAAATTTTTACTGGAAGTCAGCTAGGGATGTACCTTTCAAACGCGCAATCGAACACACGGATGGCGCCACCCGACCTATCCCTATTGAAAAAGTTTGGAAAATTTTGGGACGCACCTTGTATTACACAAATGTAAATATAGTCGATTGAAAATATGTAAATGATGATATAAACTGAGATTATATTCTTCGCGTATTTTCGTGATATTTTAATCTTTTTAGTAATTTTATTATTAAATTTTAATAATTCAATTATTATATAAAAAATTTGAATTTTTCTGAATTTGTACACAGAAAAATATCATTCTATTGTCAAGAAAAGAAATTATTCATTTAATTTTTCTTTTAAGTAACAGTTATTTTTAATAAAGAATATTTTCTCTCTATTAGTCTTACAATGTATTTATCCCAAGAAAATATATGATATTGAGTACTTTAGAAATATTCAATATCATATACTCAAAGTAAGAATTTATTTTCTTTTGAAGTATATTATAAAATTTTATCAAAGAAAAGTCAGATTTGATAATTTAATAATTGAATATTTAATAATATTGATGTAAGAAAATTTATTTGGTCAGAAAAATTTGGTATATTTCTTTCAATTCTGTACAACAGATTTAGAAAAAGCGAAATATAATTTAGAAACAAGAAATTTTTTTCTTGTTTGAAGTATTATTATTATATGAAGCATCATATTTTCAATTTAAATAAATATTTATTTTGGGAACATGACTTTTATATATGTTCCATAATGGTGTTTTTTCATATAATATTTATTTTAATTATTTTGTATTAATAAAAATCGTATTATTTTATTTTCATGTAATTCCCTCAAATATTAATAATATGAAACTGTCAGCAAAGACATGAAATTAAAAATAGTTACAGCAGATATATCATTTGCAATGACTCGATCACAAGCATGCGATTAATTCAGCGTAAATGTATCAGGCTTCTTCTAGGGATTATAGGTTATTCTAGGGATTATAGGTTCTCAAATCTTGCCGACATGCGACAATGCGATGCATTTTTCAATAATTAATTGTAGTTAATAAGACAGAATATAGATATGCGAAACAGTAAAAGTATAAATTGAATTAGAAATATAAATATAATAATAAAAAAAGAATTATTTTTTTCGTTAAAATATAACCGTAATTTTTTTATTACAAGTAAACATGATACTTGGTTCAAACAAAGAAAGAATTCTTCTTAAGAAATTAAATCAAATTTTTGATTTAATTTAATATTCTTGATTAAAAAAAATATAAAATATTTTCTAGAATTCAGAATATATTTTAAATCGGATGCTTGTAATGAACTTATAATAGATTTTCGGATATATGAACTTTTGAAATACTTGGAACAAGTCATTATTATTTGCGTATAGTATAAATTTTTCTGCGTGTACAATCTTAAAGATATTTAAAAGAATTTAAATCATTAGTTTAAAAACAGAGTTGTTTTACTTCTTAAAGTAAAATAAGTACAATAAGAAATTGTCATATTTGGATTTGAGTATATATATATATATAATATATATATTGTAAATTAAAGTTTAAGTTTATTTTAGATTAGATTTAATTATTTTATTCGTAAATTCAAATAATTTTTAAGTTTTGCGTAAAAATTTTTTTTAACTTAATCTTCTTGCATTAGGTTCTTTTATTTTTTTCTTTTTTCTTGGAAGAGAATATAAACATATACTTTCTTCAATAAAATAGTCCATTTGTCTTGATTACAGCACTGCTAAAGAATTACGAGTATTGAATTAGTGAATAGCAGGAAGAAGAGAAAGAATCGCACATGCGAACGACGTCGTTTCTTACGACGATTCATAAACCCTGATTCTGTATACATTATAAATTCTCTTTAAAAACATTTTCACTCGCAGCCTCTCAATGCCGTTCATAAGCAAATGTACTCATTTGATGCTTTACGCAGCTACATAGATTTTTGCTTAGGCAGACGTGACAATTTACGTTTAAATAATCGCATTCAAGCTTTACAATAAATTTAAGAATTACAAAGATTCTTATTTTTTTATTTTATTATTATTAAGTTGTAATTATTTCGAATATATTGGCGGGCATTTGGCATTAAATAAGGTAACTACTTTTGCTGTTGCCTGTTTGTAAGTAATTAATAGTTAAACCGTTGTATCCATGCAAATATTAAAAATCACTATTTTCAATTAATGTTTAAAAATGTTTCCTATTTTAAATCTGATCACCAATTTTCAATGTTGGACTCAATAAAAATCGCAATGCTTAGGTATATATATATATAGTTACCTTACTGGGTAAAGTTATTTTATAATTGTCTCACATTTGATAATTATATTATCTGATAATTGAAATTTTCCTATTTCGCATTAAATTAGCAAATAGCGAAATAAGGGAATACAATTCATAATTTATTATGTCAATCCAATGTTAATCTTATTATACTTAGTACGGATTATACTTATCAATGTTCACTGCTTCGTAAATCTCGGCTTGAGACCATTTAACAGCGGTTTGTCATTCGACGACGGGTTATGCCAACGCTCAATTACACAGATTTTTACAGAAAGTAAAAATGGTTCGTTTATGGTGAGTTAAATGGGTTAACGCTCGCTGTTAGCTTTCCTTTATCGGTACCGTCTGTGAAAAGCGCCCGGCACGTATTCGCGGCGAAACAAGATCATAAATCAAGGCAATTTTTTTTACGATCGACGAAATTACGCTGTAATATGGCTAAGTGCTTTATAAAGTACACGAGGTAAAGGTAGAAATCGTACGGATGAAAGCCTGCCATCTCATCATTTATTCCCGTCACTCATGATAAATCGTATGGATCCACTTAGATGCTGTCGCCACATCTATTATGTCGATTGATTTGTCAAGAACTATCTTGTAACTGATACAAGATGTACTCGAATCGAAACTCGTCTTTTGACGTCTTGCGTTAGGTGTGGAATTTTGTGGAGGAATGATAGAAAGACTTTGAGTCACACCATTAATGAATCTGATTAGGTATAAATGTTATTAAAGATAAAATTAATTATTTCGCTTGGAACAGAATATCCTTGATACATAAAAATTAAAACAGAAGATACTTTATGTTCTCATGCTCCCACTTTATTGCTTTATATTTTAATAGCATAGTCTCTTCAATCAAATTAGTATTGGCTTTTTCCTGGATAACAATTTTAAAGCGTTAATAATTTTTTAATTATTAATTATAGAAAATAAGAGCTTTTTTTCTGAAAATAGATTTCAGGAAAGTGGATAGATAATAAAATCATATAAATCAATACAAAATAATAATAATAATTTAAAATAATAATTTAAAATAATATTAATTTGTAGCATATTTATATAAATTAAAATTATATTGTATAATCAATTCGCGGAATTTATAAAATTATTATTAAAATTTAACGCAATACTAAACATTCTGCATAGCTTATACCTTTGTTTATATTCAAATTGCTTTTGAGAAAATACAATATTCATATTTTCATGTGATCTGTCAAAGTGCATATTTAAATAGACTCATAAAGTAATAAGCAGTAATTAAATGCCAAGTTAAATAGTTTTTAAAACATAAGAAAGAGATAATATTTAATATCTTACATTCTCCACTATTCATAATCCTCCTGATGAAATTACTCGCCAATGATTTTTACGTAATTTACGAAAATACATGTTTAACAAAAAAGATGCATATAATTAATGTAGCCCACAATTAGTGCCAAGCTGAGTGATTGAAAGCCTTGATCGTTAAAATATAATTTTTGTGAACTTTTATGAAAGTATAATTTAGAGTAGAGACTCTATTTAAATTTAATAATAAAAATGCAATGCAGGAATATCTCCAGATATACGAAAGTCGGAAAGTAAAATGGATTTATTTATGTAAGCGTGGCTTACATACGTGGCTTTGAGGTCAGCCAAAAACCTTTGCAGATAGCATCAGAAGTGGCTCGTTATACTTTGCAAAGCTGAGCGATTATAATGAAAAATAATGCTGTATATATTTTGTTAACGTACATTGTATAAATAAATTTTCTTTTTGATTTCTTCTACATTGTATTATAACGTAGAGTTGCCAATTACAGTATTACTCAATATATAATATTCAATTTATCAGTAATTAAATCAACATTTATTTCGTAGGACAAATTCGATACTCAAACATATCTAATTTGTCTTTTGAGTTAGAGAAATCCAATTTTATTTTTTAAATATATAGTTATTGAAAAAATTATTGCATTAATTTTGACGTTTATAATGAAATTGTGAAGTTGTCGATGCATGTTCGTCCGTCCCGTGCGTGTGCTATCAATTTCTATCAATCACCGAATTTCTTATTCAAAACGGGCGTCTCGACGCTTCCGACAAGCGCCTTCTTGCAGATCACGCGATCTCATTTACGCCCCCCGGTCATACTGTAATAAACAATCACCCGGTGATTGGTGTGGCAGAGCCTTTGCCACACACGATATGCATATGCGTGATTAAAGTAGCCTCACGCATGACCCGCGACGATAAATCGGGAACATAAGACGATGCAAATTGCTGAGAATACTTTCGTGTACCTTTTATAAAAAAAATTTTTTTATAATAAATTCTGATAAGGCATGGATATCTAAATTAAACAAATTCTTCTTTCTTAATCTTATAATTAGAACAGTATACTTTATGTCTAATATGAATATAAATACACATTTTAATACAACACTGTTAATTATTTATAAAGCTGTGCGCGATTTCGAAGAAGGTATTTTAAAATTTTAAAGAAAGTTAAAGTTTAAGTTCCATTATAAAATAAATGAATGTAAAAGTAATAGAATTATTTAAAGTTACATGATTATTTAAAGCAATCATTTAATTTTTAATGTGATCCTCTTATGATTCTCTAATTCAACTATATAATTATCAGATTTACATGTTTAATAATATAGAGCTTATCTCACTTGGCCGAGAATTATTCTCTTGCACATTTTATTTTTCCAGTCTAGTAATGCGGTAGTATTACAGATAATGACAGAAGTGTAACCGTGGGTCGCGGTTGCGATATAAAACTTTGCATACGAATCTCGCGCCCGACAAACATGGGAATCAACTTTATCAGACGATCGATATTGAGCTTGCGAGTGAGTAATTGCATTTCGCATTCGGAAAGTGATGCAGATCGGAATAGAGAATCCGCGATGTACACATGAGGAGTGCTTACTCATGTCTTTTCATACCTTCTCATTCCTTTTTATGCCTTCTTTGATACGCGTGCAATTTCAAATGGATACTGTGAATCAAACTGAACTGACGCGACGTCGTGAAGTATCGATAGTTTATAACATAATACACATGAAATACATAAAATTAATAGAATCTAAAAATCCTTTCCATAAACGTTTCGAAAATAAAAGCCTGGTGAAATAAAATAAATAACTGCACTACATAATTTTATTGAAGTAAAAATTTAACTAAATATAAATTTGAAAATAATTTTATTAGACCATTAAAATAATTATGTATCTTAAGCTAGCTACTAAAAATGTTAAAATGTTTTGGAATGTTATTCATCATGCTTGAATTCCTTACATATTTATTTTAATAGTTTAACAAAATTATTTCCAGATCTAGCTAATTTTTAAAAATATTTTAGTAAATTTTTTATTTTATTCTTTCCAAGTACTATGTAATATTTAGATTTCTCCTCTTTTGTTCAATTTAGTTATTTAAGACAAGTAATTGTAGTATACATTGAAGAATGTATTCTCTATTCAATAAAACAGATACATATGTATACTAACTTAAAATTTAATATTTATAGTACTCACAGGAATAATTACATTGTTCCAATCATACAATACGTCAAATATTTTAATAAATTCAATAGTAACATGTAGAATGCAAAACCGTTTTGAAATATCATTTCGAAGATCATTATTTACAATGGACATTTTCAATAAAACACGAACAATGTTTCCTATCATATTATAAAAATTATTTTTATCTGTAAACATTCTCTTTTATTACGTCAGTTTTATTGCAAAATTATATAGATTTTTCGTTTGTCTATTTTTTTCCTTGTCGACCAAATAGAATCACTGTTAAGTTCAGTAAAAAAATAAAAGAGTTTTATCTATAAATAAAGACGCATAATGCTTGTTTTCTTGCTGAATTGTTTGCATTTCAGTATATTGTTAAATCTATAGTTCAAATTTAACCTAATGAGTCGCCTCTGCTCCTATTCAATTATTTCGTTATTTTATACTAAAACAGAAATTAAATTTGACTTTATTTTTACTATATCGTGTCAATTTCATATTATATAATGTCAAATTGACACTGTATAGTGTCATATATAATCATTGTTTTAGTATAAAATAACGATATATTTAGTAGGAGAAGTGATGATTCACATTAGATTAAATTGGTCAGTGTAAATTAATAGAATTGCGTCACACACACACACACACACACACAGAGAACGCAGCATTTCTCATAATTTATCAGAATGCAAACAATCCAGCAGGAAAACGAGCACCATAAGCTTAATTTAAAGAAAAGATTAAAACTCAATTAAAACATCTTTTAACACATTTTAATTTTAAATATGTAAAATTATAAATATTATATACTATATGTATAGATATATTATAAAAATCTAAATATCACAGAAGTAATTAATTAACAAATTTAGCAATAATTCATTTTAAGATTTTCGTCTTTCTGTCTGCTTTTAACACAGTTTCATTTTTTAAGCATTTTTGAAATGTGCTGTTTCATGCATGTCATATTAAATCAAATTTATAAAGACTGTTGGATTAAGAATTAAGTCACTGTAAATGGATAACAATCTATGCAAATAAGCCTGTAGATGCTCTATTTGTATATTCGATACGCGATTCCTGGTAAAATCAGATAACTTTGACCTAAATCATTGTCGTATAATTTTCTTTCATGGTTCGTAATTTGCGGAATAGAAATATAGATTTAGTGCTGAATGTGGAAAAAACAGAGGGAGACGAATAGGATACGATTTTGTGATCCACGATTTTCGTCGATTCAGCGATATTTTCTCATCCGAGAAGTAGATATCAAAGTAATTCACACATCCATTGGCAAAGAAATATCAATGCTGACAAATTCTCTTTAATCAAAAGACACAAATCATAATAGCTAGACATCGAAAACAAATTTTTTCCGCGCTTACAAATTTTATCCATAAAATAATTTACGATATTAATTAGACTTGATTATCAGTTAAAATTCAATTACTTTTTTTTAAAAAATAGAAAAAGCATATAAAAGTCAATTACAAAATTCCTAATATACGAAATAAATAAGAATTATATTATATTATAATATAATTATATTATAATTTAATTATTGTATATTATAAGTAGTAACTATCGTGACGCAAAGCGTAACTGCTTTTTGTTAAAGATCCAGGAAGAATTCAAATTTTATTTGATCGCCCTCTTTCAGAAGGCAATGGCAAATCTCCGAGAGTATTTTTACCATCACCATTTAATGTTAAAAACTGTAAATCCCATATATCAATGGATATATGTATGTACTCGCCAACATGCATAGCAAGAGTGTGGCGTTTTAAGTATGGCCAAACTCCTTCCTTTCAAAGACAATGTAGAACGGAAAAGATTGGAAAAGGTTGAAAAAATCCGACATCCAATGAATGTGGAATCAGACTGATAGAGAGAAAATCAGTAAATTTAAGCGTAGACAATATAGTCAGTCATATTACATTAGCCATTAAATTATAATATATTGTATATATTTATACATATTTTGACTTCAAGATTGAGCCCTTAAATGTTCATATGAGAATGATAATATGATGTAAAAGAAAATAGACAAATCGCAATATTAATAATGTACATAAAGATGGTTTAATCTTAAAGTCAAAACATGTAATGCAATGTAATATAATCTAGTGATGTAATATGATTAACTATATTTGTCTACGTCTTTCATTTTACTGATTATCATATAATATAATTCTTTATTTCATATATTAAGAATTGTAATTGATTCTTATATGCCCTCTCTTTAAAATATTATTTGAGAGAAATATATATTAAGAGTTTTTAGTTCTTATTAATTCGATTACTCTTAATTAATGAAATCTATTAATTTTGATATTATTTTGGAAAAAACTCATACTATATATTGTATAATTAAGCCACATTTTATTTTTATTATTTATACAATATATATATTTTTATGATAATAGAATATTATTAAAGAATTATTCTATTATTTAACAAAACTTTATTAATAGAGTATTAATAAAATATTAATATTTATTGTATTGTAATATTATGAATATTCTATTAATAAATAGATGTTGGGATGTCGTAATATTATGAATATTTTATTAATAATAGATGGATATTGGAATATTAATTTAATAAAATATTCATTTTTTAAGTAAACTAAAAAGGATATAAAAACGGAGTGTTATTTTGACGTATGATACATCAATATTTTGCAGAAAGTTCATTATACAATATATTTTTCTAGAAAATAACTTAATTAATTTTGTCCAGAATATGTATATCCAGAAGAATATATTGGGTTTGATTGTATGCGATTATCATGCGACGTTCGAATGATAATAGAATATAATTATGACTTTGTAAATGATTTATCGATTAAAGACAGTTCTTAAAGAAAAAAACTTTGTGCTTACAGGTTCTTTGCCTTTTACACATTTATGTTTAAATTTTTATAAATTTTCTTTATTAGCAATTACTTTTATTACTGTAATCATCTTTATTTCAAAACTAAAATAATTAAATTCAAATTGCATTCCCAATCCACATTGCAACATAATCGAAATATTTGAATGACATTATCAATGAAATACGTTGACGCATAATCGTTCAATTTAATTAATTGACTTATTAATTTTATATATCTTCAAATGCAATAATCGTCTAAAATCATAAATTTTCTCTATTAAAGATGTTGCTTTTAGTATTAACTTAATGAGTTTATTAATTACATTGTTAATTTGTTAAAAATTGTGTATTTATTAAAAGAGCAGTATATTCCTCTTTTTATATTTTAAATTATTTGTAATAGAATTTTATAAAATCAATAAAAACTTAGGAAATATTATTTCCCAAGTCTTTAAAATAATTTTAATCAATAGATTTAAAAAAGTAAAGATTAATTAACATTTTGATCGAAACATAACTTGAGTGTCCACGAATATTTGAAACTTATTGCAACTGATTATTATTATTGCTATGAAAAAAGTATGAAGGTATTAAACTGCATTAAAGACTTATATAGCGATATATGCTGGTTGTCCATTCTCATAAAATCACGTTGTGTATCATATTAGTCGCATTTATGATCAAGCAAATCAGTTTGCTATTCGTATTAAGCATGGCGTGCACCATGCAAACGATGTTGAAATTAACACTCACATGTTTCTCTCATTACACAGCGTGCAATATACGGAACGATATACGAGATCACATTATCTAGTAAACTAACCATCAAATCAACTGTTTACTCGGGTCGTGCAAATCAATAAATAACATTCCGTCACGTCAAAATACAATCATAATGCATGTGTATGCATCTAATAAAGGATAATAAAATAGAGTCAAAATTTACATATGAAGAGAACGTTTAAAATCGATTTATCTTTATATTATTGAACTTGTGTATTGAGTATTGAAATGTGAAGTTTAAAATTATCCAAAATCCGGGCAATTTTATGAAATTAAAATTTTTTTTATAAAAAAAGCCTTGTTTTGCAGCAAATATATTCTAAGAATTAAATAATAACTATAAATAAAAAAAGTGCTTCTTTATTAATGCTTTTGAAAGAGAGAGAGAGAGAGAGAGAGAGAGAGAGAGAGAG
>NW_011627157.1:688550-781883 GCF_000204515.1 Acromyrmex echinatior
AGAGAGAGGGAGAGGGAGAGAGAGAGAGAGAGAGAGAGAGAGAGAGAGAGAGAGAGAGAGAGAGATAGAGAGTATTATACAGTCGTTCTTTTTCATCAAAAATATCTTTACACTCTCTTCGTATTGGTTCTACTCATAGATATATAAGTGCAGCGAATAAGAAAAAAATAGAAAATACAATGTATGCCTGAAAAATATAAAATCATAAAATAGTGGAATTTCGGTAAAAATGAAATGATCATGCAGCACTCCTCTTTTTCTCAAAACGTCAATAAAAAATTTCTTTTATTACAATTTATTACAATTTAATTGTAAGATATATTTTAAAAATAATGATTTTGTAAAAAAAATTGCGTTTTCAAATCCTAATTTTGTATGATTTTAAGTCTAAATTTTGTATGATTTTAAGTCTAAATTTTGTATAATTTTAAGTTTCATATTCAATTTAGCAAGCTCAATAATATAAAGACAAATACAATTGCAAAATACATATTAGATACTCTAAAATTTTTCAAGGAAGAATCACAATTCTATTAACTAAATTAAAAATAAAATCACTAATTTCACAGAGATGAAAGAAATGCTTTTCTTTTTATAGACGGAGCAATTTGCGGTACTATGGCTACTATTTGCAGTGATAGTCGCCGGTAATACTGCAGTTCTCGCCGGACTTCTGCTGGGAAAACGTAGAAAATCTCGAATGAATTTCTTCATCATGCAACTGGCTTTTGTCGGTAAGTGTCTTTATTTTTAAATGTAATTAATTAAGAAAGTTTTTATCTTTTATGAAAGTACATCAGCTTCAAACTAGACAATGAATTCTATTACGTGTACCAACAATTTGTAAAAATAATACCTGTACAATCAATAGAGCTAGAAGATAATAAAACGATCTAAACAACAACAAGAGCGCCACGAACGTAACTTTGTTTTATTCCGCATTGTCAATATTTACTCGAACGAGAACTGTGGACAGAGATTACTGTTACGTTAGGTCCCAAAATCTTCGCTTTTGATATTTAATTCAGAATCAGCTCTGGAGAATACGATAGCGCATCCTCTTTCATATATACGTTTGCAGATAAATATTCCTTTTTCTCTTCTCGCTGACGTATCTTTATGTAACAGAATATCAAAAACGCGAACGATATCATATGTATGATTTTTATATCTCAATACTGATTACATTGCATCTACATATATTGATTGTAATTGAATATAAATATACTTTTACTTAAAACGATATTATATCAATAGAAATATATCTTCTTTGTAATATACAATGTATTGCTACAATTGCGACTGATTAAATATCAGTTTTTTTTTCTAGTATTTGTATAAACTTGTAAACGATTTAAAAACATAACTTTATTCTTATGCAAGAATGATGCTGATATTTCTACGAGAAATTAGTATAATAAACCAACTTGGATTTCCAATAAAGAAGTTTACTATTCATATATGTCCTTCAATAAAAGATATCGAACCAGCCATACGTGCATGTCTATATTCGAACTTGCACCAGAAAGCATCTAAAATAAAAAAAATGGATCTTTTTTACGGTTTTTCTGAAGTGCGATTTGCCTTTTACTTTCAGCATATTCAACAAAATTTAATTTAAAGCATCTTTTTGTTTTAATAAGTATACATCATATATTTAAAAACACACACACACACACACACACACACACACACACACGTACGCACGCACGCACGCACAAATGCACAAGCGTATAGGCACAAACACACAGTCCGTCTGTCACATACAGTATTATATTATTTCTGTCACGTTTCTACAAAATATCTTAGTATTATGTGACAGCTAATGCTATTTTTCTTGCATTATTCGTGTAATAACTTACGGTACTAAAAGCAATGGATTTAAGTTAATGTCTATAAGAGAGATAAAAGAGAAATCTTTCTATAGCATAGCATAAAATAACATGTCACAGAAAATATGAGGAAAAGAGTACAATTTAAACTAGAGAAGACGTTTATTGAGTGATATTTAAAATCATTTAAAGTAAACTTTATGTACATCAAAAATCAAAAGTTATTAAAAATACTTAAAATATTATACGTAAATAAAAATATTTAAAGAGAAAGGGAATAATTAACTAGTAATAAATTAGCCTTCAGTTTAAAATGTATAAAAAATTTGTGTGTGTGTGTGTGTGTGTGTGTGTGTGTGTGTGTGTGTCTAAAATGTTAGTTTCTATAAAATAATATCTCAAAAAATACATATATTTAAAGGTACAAGATATATTTTTCTTTAATTATTTAATGTACTTATTTAAGAATTTATACTGATTGATTTGAAAATAAGGATCAAAATTGGTTATTGAGTTTTCCAATTATTTAACAAAACTTTTTGTTCGCATAACAAATGATAACAAGAAGAATCGTAATGTAGTATTGTGATGCAGTGAAGAGTATCATATAATGTCGTTCACAGTATAGAAAATGTGCTTTTGCAATCAAGCTGAATTTAAGGATACCTATTGAGATATTTCCTTAGTGATTGTCACTACAAACGTGCTTCGCAACAGACATGCGACATCGCTATTCCAAGGAAAAGACTCTAAATAATGATGTCGCATTCTTCATTTTTGTGTAATAAAAATGTGAAATGTTCTTGTGAGAGAAAATGTTTATTTTTAAAAATAAATATTAATATTTAAAAAATATTTAACACGAAATATGTATATAAATATAAGGTATAAGTATAATATAAAAAATAATATATGTATATAAATATATGTATATTATTTTTTATTTATAAGAATATAGAGCTTCCATTTGTTCACTTTTAAACATTTTCTCACACAAATTCTGTGCATGTTTATTGTAACAAATGATATTATGTGCACACATATCCCTATTACTTTAATAATATGTAATTAACAATATTTATACAGAAACTATTTTTCACGCAAATTTTTTAGCTTCTTACACAAAAAATTAAACTTTTGCTTAATAAATTTTTATTTGCAAAAATGTAATTGTTTTAAAATAAATTTTTAAGAGATGTAGATGTCTAATATCTAAATAAAAAATCTTATTTCTAAACTGTATAGAAACTGCTTTCAAGTGTCAACTAACAAATTGCTATTAATTAGTTGCCAATGCATAAACTTTATCATTGGTCTTTTTATTTGTGATCTTATTACATTTGTAAGCTAAGTTATCGAAGAAACGATAAAGCTTCGCAATAGACAGTAAAATTACAATTCCATCTTCTTTTCTCATCTTCGACCTTATTTGTACGAGAAATCAATTGTGAAGAGCAAACAGATATAACACGAGTCTCAATAAGAAGATTCGGACGTGAAAAAACTTAATTCTTTAATATAACAATATTATTCTAATGATGAATTTATATAATTAAAAAGATATTCAAAATCTGTTATAGACATGTATTTTTTAGGAATGATTTTTCTTTAGCAAAAGAATTTAGAGTATTTTAAATATTCATTTTGTATTTCAATCAAAAAATATGCTAATCATTATTCTTTCAGTATGTCGACAAATAAAGAGGATATTAACTTTATTTCAGTATTTAGTTATAAATGTATTTTAATTATTAAATAATAAATTTTTTTTGTTTTAATTAAAATGGGACGAGTGATAATCGATAAAGAAAATTTAAGAAAAGTTAAAAAATCTGACTGTTGATGTTGCAAAATTCAAAAGTACTACATAAAACACATGTAACACTACCGAAATTCTATAGATTAATGTAAAAAAAAAGATTTATATAAATTTCGTATTAAAATCATTATTTTATTCCGTAAATCAAAATGTTTTCAAATAAAAAAATCGTATAAATCGTATAAATAAAAAAGTCTACATTTTTATAAAAGAAAATATCAGTCATTTAATAAGTAGAACTGTATGTAATAAAAATTGCTCTAATTTGTTTCTGGCATGTTTCCACACATACACGCAAACACACACACACACACACACACACACACACTTACTCTGAGAATAATTATTTCATAACTTGGGTTTTCAATTTCGATATTAATATTGCGACCGATGTTCGAGGCGAAAGGGCGCGGAATTGAATTTCATTGATAAAATATGAACGATAAAACTAGATGGATATTATTTGAAGAATTAGTAGGATTGAAGCTCGTTTTTTTGAGAATTTTTACATTTGGGCCGATAACAATTCCAGGAAACATTGATAATATATCTCTTGTGAAGCTGTTATTAAAGAATCTGTTTTGCACAATATCGTAACTCAACATGCACATACTTTTAGAAACGTTAAAACTCAAATCTGTAAAAAAAAATCCTTGCTATTTAAATAAATAAATTTTTTAATCATTCTAATCCATAAACAAAAATATATTTCAAAATGGAAAAACTATAATATTATTTAAAAAAATAAATCTACAAATTCTACGTGTATTATATAGTGTTGGCCATAAGTATAAAACACTTTCAATTTATTACATTTTGGCAATAATAAAAATAAGACCAAAAATTTATAAATTGTTATAAAAATGAGAACTAAAAAGAACCAAAATTTTTAAATCGTTATAAAAAATAACCTATTATTCTTCAATAAAACTATTTTTTAATTTATTTTTCGTAAAATATAAAATATTTACGTCAATTTGTGAGTCATGCTTTATATTTATGACCGAGGCTGTACTTATTTTTATTCTTATATATTTTTATATTTTACTCAGGTAACCTTTAAAAATCTTTCGCGATATAAAACATTACAAAACATTATAGAACATGGCATGATTATATCTTTATGTAAAAATTGTATCTTGTTTTGGAAATAATTTCTTATTATTGCGACGTTTATGATACAGTATACTGCATGTTGCACTACAGAAATGCCGAAATTACCAATGCATTATTATAACGTTCTTATTTTATGTTCCGTATTAATTTTTTACTCAAAAAAGTTTTTTACTCATGTATAAAAGCAGAGCAACGTGACGTAAAATACCGAAGCGAGCTATAAACTGATCACGTACCTGGAGGTTTATTTCTCGGGTAAAGGTGTTATTCCATAAACGACTTTTCACAAGTTAGTTAAGAGTCGCACGGTGTCTCTATGGTTGCAAAAATCTCACGCTTAATATCCGACATTAAACTTCAAAAACCACGTAACGTTATATAAATTTGTTATAATGTTAAGGTTTATATTTTCTCGAAAATTATTTTTGGCGAGTTTCTGTGAGTTTAATGGTTAATTCTTGTAATAATAAAGAAAAAATATAAAATGCACAAAGTAGATCTATTAAATTTCTATCTAATTTGGAATGAAGGAATTTTCCGGAATATTAATGACTATTGCGCTTGTGTGTCTTTTAGGATACTCGAAGTCTAGACAGTGTAAAATATTGAGAAACTCCATTAACTGATAATCTTGATTAGTAAATATAATCTATTCGCAAATGTTATATCACATTTGATCGTCGTGTACCATGTTGCAGATCTACTGGTTGGCCTAATATCCGTGTTAACGGATATAATCTGGAGAACGACTGTTGCGTGGTATGCGGGTAATATAGCTTGCAAACTGATAAGGTTTATGCAGGCTGTAGTAACCTATAGCTCGACCTACGTCCTTGTGGCTCTATCAATCGACAGATATGACGCCATTACCCGTCCGATGAACTTCTCCGGCAGCTGTGAGTACATTAGCGCGCATATTATGATCACAGCCTTTAATGTTGGATCCTTTCACAAAGCGGTACTTCGAGCTAAACTCATTAATACAGTTTAGTTGTAATTTAGTAGAATATATAGCAAGATTCTCTTGAGACATGAATGATGTTCAACCTCGAGGTTCAACCTCAAAAAAGCTATCTTCGTGGAAATTTTTAATTGAGATGAGTAAAGGGAGAGAGAGAGAGAGAGAGAGAGAGAGAGAGAGAGAAGAAAAATTCTTGACAGCTTAATGCATTAAATTATCATTACAGAACTGCATAAATTTCATAAAAGAAGGCATTTAAAAAAAATTTTGTAAACTCACCGGATAAAATATATTAAAAAAAAAATTATTATTTTAAATTTTTAGTTCTAATAAGAAAATTAGAAAAAAATGCACGGAAAAACAATTTTACTAAAGTGTCTAAAAATTTTAAAGCTAGATACAGCTTTAAAAATAAGTTGATTGAACTATTAAAATAATCAGAAATATAAAAATTTCAAACATGATAGTCAATACTTCAAAAAGTTTTAATATCCTAACAACCAGTTTGAGCGTCCTATATAATTATTTTGATGGTTTAACAAAATTATTATTAAATCTATGTATAAATTTTTAAGTACAGTAAAATCGTTCTTTCAGTGAATATTAAATCAATAAAAAAATAAATTTTGAAGCAAACGCAAAACAAAAATATAATCTTATGAACAAAAATATAGATCTTCAAAGAAATATATACATCTTCAATAATTATCAATATGAAGAAACAGAAATCAATATGATCACAGAATTTGATCACTATTTTTGCGTTAATCTAATCACAACTGTATGATAGCAGAGTTATTTCATACCAATATGCGGTTTGGAGTGTTGCTTGCAGCAAGTCAAAGACCATTTACTAGTATCTGTCAGTCAGCCCACATTGAGTGCAATTTACCGTACGGTATGGATGCTCCTTTCTCGCCTTCATACTTCACTTTGACATCCTTCAGATTCCTTTATTCTACTCGTATTTACCTCGTATCAAGAAATTGCTTTGACTTCCGTATACCAGATATAAGTTATGCATCTATCTTTGCTAACGGAACTTAAGATAGAGTTGCTAAAGAAAAAGTAGTAAAAATCGATCCGAAACTTTCTTTAAAAATATTTTAGCTCCAAGATAGTAGCACTATCAATATTGACGGCCAAATTATTTCATGATCTGTGACATAATCTTTGCCGCAGTTCCTTTCAAAATTAATATCGCGTACTTTGTAGATTGCGCATGTTCTTTCATTTTTCTTTTTTTAGCTTCTTTTTGTGACAGGGTAAAGGACAAAAAAAAAGATAGGTTCTCTTATCTTTCTGCTCGATCGTATCGTCTATCACACGGAGGCATCTCACGAATTGTTGTGGCGGGTATTCCGCACCAGAATAAAATTTATCTTCTACCTTCTATATATCAATGTTCTCGTAGTTTGTCGATAGGTAAAATTACAGAAATTCGTAAGTGTCAGAATCTACACACACAGACTACCAATCACGCTCAACTGTCGCACGATACTTCACTGGATGATTTTAATACGAAAATATTTTTACCATTATTTTTGTCATATTTTGTCCAATTTTCAATATTATACAGACTGTTGTAAATTAAAATAGATCTAATTTGTTTAGAAACAAATTTAAATCACTCTAC
This sequence comes from Acromyrmex echinatior, assembly GCF_000204515.1. The sequence continues at coordinate 695,915 of NW_011627157.1, forward strand.
GTCACAAAGACGCGTATATATACACACATACACACACACACGCACGTGCACGCGCCACACACACACACACACACACACATGTATAATACTATAATATGTTTATACTTATTAAAAATATATATAACGTTTAACAATAAAAGAAAATCAGCTTGACCGTCCTATACATAATTATAAAAATTAGTTTCAGTTTTGTATTCAGCTTTTTAGATACTTTAGTAAAACCATTTTTTATGCATCCTATTATATACTAATCCGTGCAAATTTTTTAATTTTAATTACGATTCGATTCATGTTTTAAAGTAAATAGCGGTAGATTTAAATTGATGATAATCATACATTTGTTATATCTCAATGTCATTAAACAGAGGTTAAAGTATGTATAGCATTGTCGAAGAGACAAAAGAATATGATTAAAGAGCGCGGAACTATTACAATAATTCAATCAGATTTCGCTTTAATTCCAGATCTACCCATCATGTTATGAATTTCTATACGCGATCATTCTTCCAATTACCAATGATTCATAATTATCAATCGTGCACATCGTAATTATATAGTTGCAAGATTAACGGACTCGTATCGACGATACATGTTATGTAATATCTTTTTATGTCGGTTTTAAGCTGAGACAATTGCCGATGCTGTTAATTATACATTATTGAAAATAACAGATAAATGACGCTCATGAGAATAACGATAACATATAATCAAAATATAATATCGACGTGTAATCGATCGTTCTTTGCGTTACCAGAAAGCTAAATAAATGATGTAGCATGTTATAATCATATCATATCACGCTACACCGCTATTTTAGATTTCAAGCTTATTACAGCAGTAACAGACATTTTTGTCTTGATTTTTTAAACTGGTTCCGCCACCCGTCATGAGCACCGTTCGTTACGATGAACCTTTTCCTTTTTGATTTTTTGAATCGTTGGTTGACGTAAAACTCGACATTCACGAAAATAGCTACGCTTCTTTCATAACATTGCATACAAAGTTGCGTACGCCTACGTCAATTTTCTGCAAAAAAAAAATGTTTATGTAAAAAAATTAAAAATAAAAATCCTGTGTTAAATTTTAAATATTCGTTGAGCACAAAACATATGCGATATCTTGTACATATTAATTAAAAAATTGGATATAATCTATTAACTGACAGGCATTAATTTTGATCGCAGGGTGGAGAGCTCGAGCTTTGGTGATTACAGCTTGGGCGCTATCAGCATTGTTCAGCATGCCGATCGTATTCCTGTACGAAGAGAAACAAATACAGGTACACGTGTGTTTTTTACAAGGAAACACAGGGAAATATTAATTTTCGATTTTAATAAGCTTTTAGTAGTTGCTTGCTAAAATAAAAAAATTCATATTTTTTAAAATATTTTTAAAGAATGAAATATTCCTTTGAAGAAAAATAGTTTCTTTTTTTCAAACAAATATCGTCGAAACTATAAAAGATGAAAAAAAAATTTAATAAAAATTGAATGGTTTTAAAAGTATTTTATTCATGACAAATTCACTTTGAAAGAAACTAATTAATTAAGTATTTTATCTCCTAAAAATGTGAATTAAAAGCTTATCAAAATCGGATCGAAAAGATTAAAAAAAACCTATTTTGATATTTCTTTATATTTTTGTACTTTTTAAAAAAAAAGTCGATTTCGATTTATTTATTTATAATACATTCTTACATTTTGGAAAACCGCGTGTTATCAAAATTTATACTTATAAAGAAAATTATCATCTTGCTAGATAAAGCGTCAATATTTTATACAACTGTTTCCTCCTTTTTTTGGAAAATTCTTTTAATGATAATAATTTCAAAGCTTATGACGAGCATAATCGCAAACAATCATTTTTAGGATACGCCGCAGTGCTGGATCGATTTAGATCCGACTCAATGGAAGATCTACATGAGCCTGGTGAGTTTTAGCCTCTTTATAGCACCCACACTGATAATAGGAGGCTGTTACACGGTCATCGTAGTCACGATATGGTCGCAAGGAGCAGCGCTACGTCAGGGACCTACTAGAGATACTAGGAGGGCGTCTTCAAGGGGTCTCATTCCCAAGGCGAAAATCAAGACCGTAAAAATGACCTTCGTCATAGTATTCGGTAAGATATAAATCCGATATATAAAGAAATGATACAAATGTAAAATATCATTCTTAAAATACGTAATTATTTAGTTAATAATTGTAAATCATTGAATAATAATCTTTATAAAACATACAATTTTTAATCAAATTTGCTTCAAAAAATCGAGACATGATAAAATCAAGCGATAGAAATATATCTCGCATAAGAATTAAAAATTCTGTTATATTGTGTCAAGATTCGCTTTAAAGGGAATTCAGATTTATATGCAGTAAATCTTTTTAGTTAAATATTTATGTAAGATTCTTCGGCTTTGTATGAAGTTATATTTCAACATCTGGTATATGATTTTATGATCATCCTTCATCAATTCGTATAGGTATGAAGAAAATTATTAGGTCCCGACAAACCACAATACATCTGCTTTAAGGTACGAAGTTCCCTTTTTTCCCTTTGATGTACACGAGTACTTTCGTAGATGATAATAAAGGAAAGACGGCTGCGTCAATATTTCGCGTCAGTAAAAAGTAATAAGTTTCAGCATTTCCTATGTTTCTTTGATACGAAATTGGTGACCCATTTTACTTGCGCAGCGTACCACACAAGGAGATAAGCAAACGAGCCTGCTATTTGATATTCTTGTGAGAATCTTCTAAGATGGAAGGGATCGTATATTATATACGAAATGTTCTTTTTTTCGAGAGAAGCTAAAGAAATTAATAAAGTACGGACGAAAAATATGAAATCTTCTCATTTATTTCACGAGCGATAAGACCGTTCTCAGTTTAATTAATTTCAGTTTAGTAATTAAGTACTAGACATTTGATATGAAAAAGAATTACTGTAATGCCAAAAATAATCTTATAAAAAGAGCTAGATAATCCTTTTTTAAAAGATATATCTAACAATTTTATTAGTTTTGTATGCGTGCGTATGTGTTTTGAATTCCATAAATGTTCTCATAAACCGTATCTATAACGTTTTTATAGAGCCATCAGTCTTGACACGTGGAATTTCAGTATATAAAGTCATTTTGTAGAAACATAAAGTTTCTGACGAGATTATTTTAGTTGATCGTATATTATACCGAAAACAGACTATGATATAATTTGAGTTATGAAACATTTTTTGTATAAAAATATTTAATATATATATATACATATATATCTCTATATACATATAGACACATATGACCATATATTGATATCGTCCTTTTAAATAAAAAACGACGTAACTAAAAAAACATAATTTTTAAGTTATTACCAAAATGAGTTAAGTAAATATTATCCTATCAATAAAAAAATATTATCCTTAAAAGTTAATTTCATTAAAAATCGTCAAAACAAGCAAGCAAAATCAAAAAGTAGCAATTCAAAAAGAACAGCTTAAAGAAATTATCAAAAATTAAAAAGGGTAGTTTTTTTTAGAGTTACAAGACGAAGATGATAAAAATGATATTTGATCATGTTACGAATACATTCTTTTTGTCGATATTATTTGATTAATCGATAATTTTTTATCAAGTTAAAAAATAATTTTTCTTCTTTCCTATAAGATAAGATTTTGTTAATTATTTTTAAAATAAAGAAATAATATATTGATGTACAGTTACATTTATATAATATATATGACTAAGATTTATGATCTCTATAAATCTAATCAAAATAATCGCGTTTTTTCCTTAACAACCGTGAAAATTATTTAATCTTTTTATTTTAATAAAATAACGTTAGCATTTTCACAAATGTGTTTGTAACCGTAGAACATTGACAAGTCCTTTTCAAATGAATAGCGTATTTCCTTTTAACTGTAAAGAATGTGTACAGAGAATCGCTAACCAGAATCGCAATGGGCGAATTTCTTTTTTTAGCTGACGACGAGAATACGAGTTTCGATGATGTAATAAAAAAACTGGAAAAACTTCTTTTTAGTATTTTCTGAAATCAGAAAAGTGAAAATCTTAATTCTGAAAATCTCAAAAGTGAGAAACTGCGAAATGACGAAAATTACGTACACTGTGTGAATTTTGCGTGTAATGTATCTTGTTCTATGATTTGAGATTAATATAGGTATATATGTATATTAAATATCATAATACGAATACATGTAACTTTCTCTTGTTCATTATTATATTATTATTATTAATAACAAAACTAATAATCGCTATTGTAATAATAAAATTATCAGATAATTATATCCATTTTAAAGAATTATTTTGATATAAACATTAATAAAAAGTAAAAATAAGATTGATTTATTTCTGAAGACATCATAAATTTTTCAAATTTTTCATACATATTACTCTTAAAATTTCTCTTAAAAATTATTTGTAAAATTAATCTATAATTCCAGGGAACTAGCTTTTCTACTTCAAAAGTAACAGATTTAATATCTCATTATTATTATATGATCATAAAATGCTTTTCTCTTTCTTTTTTTAAGTAATAAAAATTTTCATAAACGAAGTATAAGACATACAAGCGCGTTTTTTTAATCAATGTTTTATGCTCAATATGAAAAGATCATATGTTTTTAGTGTCTATGCTTTTACTAGCGTTCACAAATTTTTTGGAATAAAGTAACGAGATAAATCTTCTTCTAATTGCTCATTTTTAAACTGTAAAATCAGTATATCGAATTAAAGAACTTGCTAATGTACGTATTATATTTGCGAGTCGATAATATCCTCGTTTTCGAAATAACATACACGTTCATCATTTGTGAGAGATGCAATCATTCATCGGTTTTTTTTAGAAATGTTTGTACGTTTTGATCGATTATTAGAATGGTGTGCACTCATCGCGAATGACAGATAGATACGTCCAATTTATGTTTAATTGAATTTTTTGCAGGGTTGAATAGTAACTAATTAAAACGTTAAGAAAAAAGTTAAAAAGTTAATAACTTTTAATTTAATTTAATTAATTTTAAATGCATTAATTTTTAACTTAATTTAATTACTTTTAAACTTTAATTTATCAACTTTTTTAAATTAAAAATTTTTCTATTTCTCTTAATGCTAATATTTTTTTTTCATAAAGTTTTAAACATTAGAGAATTAATTTAGAAAAGTTCAATGATTTTATGATGAGAGATCTATAATAAGAGTTACACCATACGGTAGACAGTTTTTATTGACTCGCTAGATTTTGTCAATTCCCGTTTATATTTGAATCATACTAATTTTAGATATCATAAATATGAAATGAACCTTAGATGAAAAGCCTTGTTGTTAGAATAATATTGCACATCCCATTTTCTACATTTTTATACGTATATTTTTTGTAACAAATATCTAGTCGATGTAGTCGTAAACATGCATGAGGAGTCATTTCAGAAGTTAAAGAAAGTTAGATAATAGTTAAAAAAAAGAGAAATAATGCAAACATATATCCTTCTCTCTCGCAAGATTTGGACAAAACATCTTATGATGTGACTCTTATTATATATAAGTAACTTACATGTGAATATAAAATTAAATTTATCTAATAATTTAATTTATATTTGTAAATGTTATTTAAAGTAATCTCATTTTAAGAAAAATTAGGACATTCTGATCTCAAAAGTAATTTTTTTCAAAATTAACTTCTTTTTAAACTTAAATTAATTCAATCTTAACTTAACTTTTATTAAATTAATTCTTTATTCCTTCAACTTTTAATTTTATTAATTTTATAAGCCATTAACTTTAACTTAATTTAAAAAAAAACATTAACTTACCCAACTCTGATTTTTTGAGTGTAAAATTATCAACCGTAATACAGTAAAGAATACCACATGCAGTTTTTTTCAATAAATCGTAATGGTATATGAGAATACACAATGAAATATTTCTACCGAAAATTTTATATTGTAAAGAGAAATCTTGGAATCTAGATTTGCTATTAAAATTCCAGATATGCACGCATTAATAAATTTATCTATTATATCTAATTATTTAAATTCAATAAAAAATGTAATATAAAAAATATTAGATGTTTCTTATTTCACGTACACATATTTTATTTTCCTAATTTAATTTATCCACTTTTTTGTAATTTAAGAAAAATAACATTAAGTTCTTACATTTACGATTTAAAAGAGCTAAAGGAACAGATTTAAAGATTTCTTCGTATTACGTTTCGTATACAATTTGTAAAAGCTTGCTAAAGAGATTTTTTTATATTATTTGCTACTATAGCCATTACGAATCTTTTTTCAAATTAGCAATAGTATAAACTTTTCATGATTTTACGAGATAGTTTTTTTAAATTATTATGTCGGACTGATTGATTTTCGAAACTACATAATGAATTTTTTTGCAATTACATTCTATTTTTTTAAATTAAAAAATATTTTTTATAATCATTAATGCATTAACAATGCTATTGGAAAAACATAATTCACTTAAAGATTCTAAAACAAGAAATGAATTAGCCGCGCGCTGTTTGAAACTACTTTCCTATTTAAAAAAAAAAAAAAGTTATCCTACTCTGCGTCAGATGTTCATCCAGTTTTTTCACGTTTGACAACTTTTTCCTATCCGTAGTTTTTCCAATATCGATGTTACAAGAGCAACTTTTAATTCTCTTTTTGATCATGGATGTATTGAAAAATGAAAGAAAGAAATATATATATGTATATATAAAGCTTTCTAACAACTTCTCTAATTTTAATTTTCATGAAAAATTGTCTGATAAATTTAAAATTGACTTTTTCTTAGCAAAATTATACAAGACAAATGTTTAGCTTTTCAGTTTTAAATGGAGAAAATGACCAAAAATTTGTTCACAATTAATTTTAATTTCTAATAAGTTATTAAGTGTTTTATGCTATTATTAAAAATATCTTGCATATTGATATTATAATCCATCAATGCTATTGAAATATTATTTATTTGATAATTAAAAATAAATAACATTTCAATATAAATAATATAAATAATTTTATAGTGATACATAAAAATTAATATTGAAAAGTGATATTCAGAGAAATTTAGATTCAAATATTTTACTATTTTAGCAATGTATTAATAAAACGTAATGTATTCATCTGCAAATGCTTTTTACATCAATGGTTATAAAAAATATGTGCATTGAATTAATTATTTTTTATCGATTTGTACATATACTATAGCAGTAAAACATTTAAATTTCGTGAAAGCTCTAATCTTTTCTAAATTTCCTTTTCTTTTGAAAACAGCTTCATTTGGTTTTTTTCGATATATTAACAAACCACAAAAATAAATAATAAATATGGTTTGTTAATATGTCGAAAAAACTAAATGAAGAGATATTCTCAAAAGAAAAGGAGATTTAGAAATAATTAGAGAGTTTTTACAAGATTCAAACGTTTTACCATAGTAAATACACAAATCGATAAAAAATAATTCAATGTATAAATATATATTTTTACAATCATGCATTGATATAAAAAGTATTTGCAGATAAATACATTACTTTTTATTGATTCATTGAAGTAGTAAAATATTTGAATCTAGTTATTTTTTTCTAAAATATCACTTCTTAAATATTTAATTTATTTCTATTCTATAATTTTTGTATGATCATAGAATTACTTATATTATTTATATAAAGTATGTCTTATGATACGCATAATACAAAAAATTTTTCTAATAGAGATTTTTAAATTAGTTAGAATATTTTAAAAATTAAGTATATAGAGCAAAAATCTTAATAGGAAAATATCGCATTCGCAATAGTAATTTTCTAATTATAAGCAATTCCATTTAAGTTCGCCAATGATTGCACACCCGTATTATATCTCCCGTTATCATATTATTTTCTCCGATAATATCGGTTTTAATTATCGAATTGATTTTTAATTTTTTACGTGTAGCTTACATAAATAAACAAACAGTTAATATTGAGCTGATATAGATGGCTGGGCTATGAAATACTAAGTTAACTTTGATACAATATAAAAACGACACAGTTTTTATTAGTGCATTGATTTCAATAAAGTAGTTGAAATTTAAAACATATAGTTATGGAGTATTTGTTGTCCTTTTTTTGTTGACATATGCACCATGAAAAAGTTTATATAAATATATTAGGTATTTTTCTCTACTAGTTTATACAACATTTAATCCTGAAAGTCAAACACAGAATTTTAGAATTCTATTTTTCAAATGTTTAGGAAGATAAATAAACCAACACATTTAATAAAAACTAACTTTTCCGTATCTTATTTTGTCAATATCAATTTCTTTTTACTTCAATTTATTTTTATTTACACAATTACGTAAATACATAAAGGAAAAATTTATTATTTCTATCAGATATAAAAAAGATTGGAGAAAAATATATTTTTCTATATTTTTAAAAATTATATTATTTCAATTTTTTTTACTAATATTTTATTTTTTATCCTTTTCGTTTATTCTTCAATAAATTTGTAAAATTAATTATTTGTACTATATATTTGATATTAAAAAACTGTTTAAATAATTTTATTATATCTTTATTATCATTTATTTACCCTTTGCTAAACTTTATTTATGGAATATTTTCTATTATTTTGTATTCACGCTTGCAAGTTTATCCCATAAATTTCAAGCGACTGGTGTATAATTAATATTCTGCATCATAAGATACAGAATGTGTCAATAAATGCATCGCTGAATTACGAATCGATATAATGAACTGATATGTGTGCAAGTGCACCGGGGAAGGATATACACAATAAATCTACAGATAAATATACACGCATTCCAGGATTAAATGATAATATTGATCTATTCTAGCTCATCCATTTGTTAGTATATACTGAATCTATGAGCTACATATTTATTGGTAATATTTTATATTCTAAAGTTAATATATACATATCTATATAAATATCTAAAAATTTTTCTAAAATAAATCCATTATTTCAATTAAAAAATTATTTGACTTACTCATACCAGTCGTAGTGGCGAAGTTGAAACTGCATTGATCTGTAAAATGTAAATATAAAATATAAACTGTAATATTCCAAAAAAATTATACTACTAAAAATAATAATTACTTGCGTTGAATTTATTGTACATCTTTTTTAAATGGATATTTAATATAAAGTAATTATGTAATTTTCGAAAAAATGTATTTTTTTTATTTTAAGTATCAACTGTTTATATATATATATATATATTAGGTGTTGGAATTAATTCGTAGCGTTTTTTAATGAAAGAATGTTATTTATTTCACATGAGCATTAAAAAATACATTAATGAAAGTACTTCCCATCACTTGTAAAACGCTACGAATTAATTCCAACACCTAATATATAATTTTTTTATAGATAAAAGTTTTTTTTCTTTTAATTCTTATTTGCGAATCCTATCCAAATAATCGGTTAATTAACAAGAATAAACAGAAAATAACGACTAATCTGGCAAGTTACAAGTAATATATAATAGCAACTTAATATTTATCCCATGATTGCTTCGCCGTCACTTGATACCTTCCCGAACTTCCTCTTTACTTGCGAGATCCTTCTTTTTTTTATCCATTCATGATAACACTGTAAATTACAGTGATTATTATACAATTATTATAATATAGTACCTTACACGATGTTTTATGCAATCATTCTATTGCAACGATATAATACAAAAAAATAAAAACACTAAGAAGGTACAATCATATAATATAAAACTGCGACTCGCATGTGACATATTTTATAAATTAATGTATGAACTTCGTGAAAAAAAATATATACTTAATAATCATTGCTTTTTGTTACATATTAATTAAATTCGATAAGACATTCCATACTTTCAATCCTAAAATGACATGCGAATTAACTTTAAATATTAAAAGTTCGAAGAACAATCCCAGTTAAATTCGAATCTAAGCTTTTATATTATAGAAATCCCATTCAATATTGAAAGAACGATTAATTACTTATTTTGAGCATTAAAAGCAACGATGATTGAACAATAATACTTTTAATAAGTAATTATTAATTAATCACTTCTATTATTAAATCTCTATAAGAAAAAAATATACAGTGAGTGCAAAAAGTATTCGTACAAAGAAAATATTTTTTAAAAAAACTTTATTTTTAAAAATATTATCCAGCGAGAAATAAGTCATCGAATCGATATCGATACGATAATTTCAACATCAATTCAACGTCGATTCGATGTTTAATTGACAATCATTTCTTGCTGGGTAATTAACAATTTATTCATAAAAAATAATATAGACTGTATGTTCCTTAAAATCATATATATCAAAAAGATGTGCATTAATTATAGAAAATATATCATCTGAAAAATAAGCGCAAATTAAAAATTCTATTGTTTGGATGCTCAAAAAGTATTCATACAGTTGAAAAATTTAGCTTCTAAATTCAGGAATACGTGCGAAACTCGTTTGTTTATGTTAAAACGGAATATATTTATTGTATAAAATGACTAATTAATATTTATTTCTTACAAATTTTCTTTATAAAAAATTTTCTTGTATGAATACTTCTTGCTTTCACTGTATATATTTATCGTCTGTACATTATTATAATGAAACAGTTTTTATAGCTCTTGTCGTCGTGATTCCTATCTATGTAACTACATATACCTGAACGTATTTATACCTGAAGTAATCGACATTTTCAGATACGTTTATGGATAGTAAAAATTAAATCGCGATAGATAATAAATAATACAATAGCTAATCATTTATAGCAAGAAAGCCTTTTGCCATAGAATTTATTTTGCATACATCCCTAGGAATAACGATACCACATAGAATGACTTGTGGCTTTATCTTATATGCACTTGATGAATCGCACAGAATGACACGGCAATTTATACGCTTAGAGCCGATTCTACATTAATTGCAAGTTGATCGCAAGTTTGTTGCGACAGCCAATATGAAGCATTGATTTCAAAATGCAAGTTTCAGATTGCGTTCAACAAAACTTGCGATCAACTTGCAACTAATGTAGAACCAGCTTAACGCGCGATAAACACAGCGCGGTGTATTAGTACAAACAATTACCGAGGCCACGCGCCAGTCCTACTTTCGTCGGTGTGTATTTTTAAAATACTACGACAAATATACAATCTGAACTTTATGTATCAATTAAACTGATTTTAATGGTTAGGTTATTATCATGCATTACAAGCTTCACTTTCAACATTCATCAGCGTTGCGTTAGATAACGTTAAGATAATAATTAATTTGACTGAGAATCTTAATCAGAAAAAAGAGACCAAATAATCTACGTTTAACAGTTAAAATTTGCTGTTAAAAAATAATATTAGTTAATTGCTCTAATGTACATAATATCGAAGCAATAATCGTTCACATCAATTAGCTGAACAGTGAAAATCAATAACAGATATTAGGATAATACTTCGGCTAATACATGTATATAAGAGCGTGAACTCTACGTAATATTAATTTAATTGCGTGTAATTTGAAAACTATTATTTTTAACTATGTATCGACATTTTTATATTAAAATGATTATTTTTAATTAATTTCCGAAGTACTATTAAGAATTTTGGAGATTAATGTATGTACATAAGTATACAACATATAAAATTGTAATAGGATTTTATATTATAATATCCTAGAGATAATTTAAAGTTAAAAAATCTAATTTACGTTTTCACATATTCATAAAGTTAACGTAGAAATATAATTTTATACTGCAATAAAATTATTATAATAACCCTTATATCATATTAACCCTTTGGAGCTGACGCCAAAATAACATAGTTAAAATGGGAGAAAATGGCGAACTGCAAATATCGGCGAAAAATTAAATATGTAAAACCATGATTATTTATCAAATAATAGAAATTTTGATTTAAAAAATACTCTAGTCATTTGGCTTTAAACTACAATAATTTATATTTTGTGTGTGTGTGTGTGTGTGTGTAATATAAGTTAAAATTTTAAAAATCGATCAACCTTGCCATTCGGAAATATCCGCTGTGTCGCTAAGCGAAGCATTGCTGAATCGGATTTGTTTCTTGTTTAAAATTTTAGTTTACATTAAGGCTAATTCTACAATGTGCTTTTTGTTTCCTGTTTCTTGCTGTTTGTCTCTGTTTGTCTCTTGCCTTTTTGATCAATAAGACAAAAGACAAACAGCAAGAAACAGAAAATAAAAAGCACATTGTAGAAATAGCCTAATAATTTATAAATGTCAATTATACTACAGTTTAAAGCTAACATCTTTTTATAATAAATTCTATAATTGATAAATAACGTTGGTTTAAATTATATTTAAATTTTTCCTTAAGTATTTATAATAATTTTTTTCAAAATCAAAATAAAATTAACTAATTTTGTGATATATCTATTTACAATACACAAATAATTAATTTTTTTACATAATCATATTTGTTCCACTTGTTTGAATGTATTGATAAATATATATTACAGGTAAAAAATTCATTCCGTATTTTATGTTTCGTTGCATTAATCTATACTGAAATACATCTCATTGTATTGCCTTCTTTTTTGTTTTCAATATTTTTGAGATTTTATTGTTTTAATTAAATATAAGCTTTTTTCTTGAACAGAAAATATGAAAAACCATAAATGGTATCTCTAAAATAGAAGCCTATATATCACATCTATAAATCAAATCAAAGTATTTGCAAAAATATAAATGGAGCGTTTATATTATTCTGAGTTTGTTAGGTTTGTTATCTAAAATAAAACTGACAGAAACTTAAAGCAATCATTTTATCCAGTTTTCGTAATATTCTCTATTTATGATAAAAATAATAACTCGCAATTAAAAGCGGTGCAAACAATCGTGTTTTATTTGTAGCACATACATTAAAAGTGACGTTACAATTATTGCTGCATTCTGCCAGGTCAATTAATTTATTGAATCGACAATTTATTCTTAATATACATATATATTATGAAATTATTGTTTTAATTATTAGTTTCAAGATAAAATGATTTTTTCTTTAATATTTTAATTTTTCAGATTTGTGATGATGAATATTATACATATTTGTCCTAATATTTCTCTACAAATTTTTCGATTAATTAGCTATGCGCGTAAAATATAAATTGCCAGACTCACGCAATATGAGCGAAAATAATTCTGTTTCAGTATTTATCCTTTGTTGGAGTCCATACATAGTCTTCGACCTTCTTCAAGTTTATGGACACATACGAAAGACTCAAACAAATATTGCAGTCGCTACCTTTATACAAAGTTTGACACCGCTCAATTCGGCCGCTAATCCAATCATCTACTGCCTTTTTAGTACTCCTTTCTGCAAAACCGTACGGTGAGTATGTTAATTAAATGTAATTGATGATTATTTCGTATACATATAGTGCAATAGTTAATCTAGCTGCATTTAAAAACGGATTTATTAAAAACTTGTTAAAAGCGCGATTTATTTAAAAGCGCTTTTTTATATTTACGTGAGACGTAAACTTAAATTTCTAAAAGCATTGAATAGCAATGCTTTTAATACTCAAAATAAGTAATAAATCATTACATAATTAATGATTATTTTATAATTCAATTAACCAATATCAAATTGGATTTTATAAAGGTCTAATAACAAAATTTTTTAAAAACAATCAGAATAGAAAGTAGAATATGTTTTAAACTTTCTAATGCCTCAAGTTTCACAAATTCAAAACAACGTCCGAGAAGATGGCAACATTTCCCTAGCAATTTTTTGCCTTTTCCGTTAAACAGCAATTGTTGCTCGGTAGGAACATGCAGGCAATCTCCTGGATTTCGGGTTGGTGCCCGGCAAATTCGCAACACTGCTTCGGTACTGGGGCGACAACCAGCAGTACGAGGACGACTGTGACGACATCCTTGACGGCCCATTCCTCTCGCAGAAGCGGACACTTTACTATGTTGCATTCTACGTCGCGAAAACGTGTTATGGTCTCCCTAGTTTAAAAATCGTGATTTTTTAAAATTCAAGTCTACACGTTTCTTCGTAGATTGATATCCTAGGTCGATATTCGGAACAGACTTAGTGTAACTAACTCGCTTATAGTAACTTGCTAATAATTGAATCAATTATTACTTAAAAAAACGCAAGTTTCTTATTAATAATTCAAAAAAATGAATGATTTTTATTTCGGAAAACTTTATTGAAAAGTAATGACCAAATATATGCAATTTGGAAAAATTATGCAAGCCAAATATTCCAAATTTTTTTACATTTCCAAAAAAAAAAGAACCAAATAACACGCGATTGCAAGAACTTTCTTACTATTGAAAAGTTTTTGCTTTTATGATATGTGCTTTAACGTATTGTTTTTTTATATCTTTTCCGCAAAGATCAATTTTCACGGATTACAGAAATCTAGGCAAAAATGTATAAGATACTTCTAATAATGCGCGACTATCAACTTGATGACATAACAATTATTTTAATTTAGAAATAAGATTAATTGATAATCCAATTGACAGTCTTGAATTGACGTCTCCTTAACTCGATAATCACACATAATAATGTATATATTTCTATATGAAGCAAAGTATATTGATTATTTATATAAATGGATGATGTCATACTACAAAATTTTACGTAACATGACAGTTTTATTTTATCTATTGTATAAACTATAAGCGAAAATAAGAATGTTTATGTTATAATTATACTGTAGAGCCTTTCAATTTGATTAGAAACAGTCAGTAATTATACAATTTTGTTGAAATTTATTAAAAATGAAGTAAAACTGAAAGAAAACTGAAGTAGCAAACGTATGTATTTAGCAAATTTAACGTTGATAATTCTAAGAGAATATATATATATATATATAAGACATATGTCTGGACATATATGTATATGAGTATTTCAAAACTATTATTATTATCGAAAGTTATAAGAAAAGTATTAAAGAAATAGGTTTAAAAAACATCATTCGCATTTATGACTAAGTCATTATTTATTTCAAATTATAATTGATTAAAAATTCAATGTAGTTCAATTTCTTACAAATTAAACTTGAAAGTTATAAATAAATGACAAAGTTTTATTATGTTATTATTATGTATGTATTAATAAATAATTTCAATTTAGGAAATAGTTATACAAATATTTCTAATATTCAATATTGATTTCTTAAAATCCTACACTTTACGAAGTTTTTAAGTAACGTACAAGAAATTTTAATTTTAAGCCAAAATTCGTTAAACATTTTTACATTAATTTTAATAAAATTTCTTCAAACAAAGAATCAAGTTTATATAAATTACAAATTAACTGTAGTTTAAATTTTAAAGAAAAGTTATTATTCTGAAATACTTTATATATTATAGAGTCATATTTTATTGCGTAATAAGTATAGAGAGAGAATAAAAAAAGGAATAAAAGATGGGAGACAAAAGGAAGTCGAATCTTGCAAATTAAAATTATGTAAAGGCAAGTGAAACAACAAAAATAACAACTTTTTCATAATATTACCTGCGATGGATCTCCTATAACTTCTTCGCACCGTCCAATGATAAAGGACTGATAAAGCTAGGCTCTTTTTTTTCTTAATATATAGATTAAAACGCGCAATGCTAACTATTCTATTAACTATCATGAATTCATTGTGCAATTATATTTTCTAAGCTTAAAAATTACTTAAATGTTTTTTCTTTATTCGAAAATGTGCTAAATAATATCAACAATGTACATTAAGCATTACGATCGAGAAAACTGTGTAAGTTATCTATTATATTTCGTTCATAATTTAAATAAATATCTTAACATTTATATATAATATATATAAATATTAATATATTATACTATTATATATTATTTGTTTATTTTTTTCAATCAGATATATGGAAACCTTAATTTAAAAAAATATGTAAATTCAAAAAGCCTTTTTCAGAAACAAAAATAGATTTCGAGAAAAAGACCAAAATCATATAGTTATACGCATTTCTAAAATAAATGAAATAAATAAATATAAATAGTTCAAGTTAGAACTTATCGGTATGTAAAGTAATATAATTCAGATGTTTAATGAAATAGTTCTTATTTCAGATATGTATAAATTATTTACTTAAAACTATTCTTTTACAGTAAAATAGATTGTATTGCAGTCTTGCAAAAAATAATCGTATTAGCATGGATCTAACTGTAATTCTTAGAACTTATCATTTCTCAGAACTTATTTTCTTGATTATAATAAAAAAATGTTAAAATGAACATCATCATTTATAACTGGCTTCTTCTATAACTCTTCTTTTCACAGAAATTAGACTTAGAAAACTGCTTAAGTCAAAAATATTTATAAGATAGTCTAAAATAACTGTGTATGCGTGTCAATAGTGTCATAAACATTGATATCAGTATTAAGAGGGAACATTTAAAGTGTGATAATAATGTATATGTTTCCTGCTATTTGTGCTATTTGTGATTTATTAATCAGATTAGATAAATTTATTTTTCGGGCTCGATCGATTGTTAAAGATACCTTTTATTCTCGACATCTGTTTTTGACATACATTTCATTTGCTTGCCGAGAATGTGTAATAATTTCTTTCTTATATATTTTAAGACTTGAATCTGTTATTAAAATCAGTTGATCTTAAGATATTGAATTCTGAGGCATTCTACATATATTAGGTGTTGGAATTAATTCGTAGCGTTTTTTAATGAAAGAATGTTATTTATTTCACATGAGCATTAAAAAATACATTAATGAAAGTACTTCCCATCACTTGTAAAACGCTACGAATTAATTCCAACACCTAATAATATATGGAAAAGATAACACATTTTACGAGGAAAACAAAAGGGTACAAATTTTTGAGACCGTTTGAGGATTGTTTAATTTGTATGTTTTCTTGTGTATTTTTCTTTGTAGAAACCGAAAATAATTATTGTAATAACGCCAGATTTAAGAAAAAATTGGTACATTAAAATAAAATTAATAAAATGAATAAAATTTATAAAAACTTATTCGCATCATTATGAAATCACTGTCAATTATGCCTCAATGATTTAGAAATAATTCCAAATTGAATCAAATGCGAGTAATATTGCACCACAAAACGTTAATTAGATTATATTTCTTATTAGGACATTTGTTACAAAAAATTAATAATCTTACGAAATAAGATAAAAAGTAGTTAAAAACAGATAGCCGAGATATTCAAAAGCTACCAAACGACTAGGGCTGGGACAGACGAACAACTTTGTGGCGCAATACACAAACGTCAATCTATTCACACACAAGCATAAAGTCTATGAATATGTCGCTTATTTTTCGCGGCACAAAGTTACTCGTCTATTCGAGCCCTAAGACGGGGAGCACAGAATGCATAAAAAAATGAACCAAGTCTTTCATTTCCATGAAATAAAGAACTCTGATTGGTTTTCTTATGCCTCGTATTTTATGCGTTATGCAAGAGTCTGTGCTCTCCACTTTATAACGCGTACAACTTACGCGCAAGTAGGGGAAACGGTATCGAAACAAATGGTATAATATAATCTAATTACGTTTTGTGGTGCAATATTACTCGCATTTGATCCAATTTGGAATTAATTTATTCTAAATCATCGAGGCATAACTGACAATGATTTCACAACGATGTTGAAATATGAATAAAATCCTTAAAAAATCCTTAAAAAATATATCAATTTTTCCTTAAATCTGGCGTTATTTAGAGGAAAGGCCCCTGTTACGAGATACCAAGTTCATTTTGGGTAAATGTTAGAAGTCTATAGGCAGAATTTTAAAAAATAATAGGTAATTTTGAAGAGAATTTAATACTTTAAGATAACGATTTACATAAAATTTAATTCAAATTCCATTTTTTTTTTGAAAATTAAAGAAATGTAAAAAGTGAGCAAATCACAAAGTCAAAAAATTGTGCTCCTAATACGAGATGCTCTGAGAAATTGATAGTAAAACGCAAAGTATATCAGTATATTGCAATTAAAAAAAGCTTTATTTAATGTTTCTAAAATACAAACAAACACAGCCAGCGTGCGCGAAAAATGAGTATGCGATAGATTATATCCAGATAGATTGTACCCTCGTTTTCAGGTAATTGGAATCAAGTACCGCAGATATAGGCACTCGATGTTCATTCCAGTTATCTTTTTTATTATTGTATAATAACATTTATATTTTAGTAATTTTCACTATAACATAGGAGCATGGGTTATTTCATATTAGAAATACTCTGAATATCTCATATTATGATTTCCATGTTTTATAGTTTTATGATCATCAAGTCTTACTTCTGTAATTAAATAATTCAACATATCCCGTATTTTTCTATTAGTACGACCTTACTTTATCACTACATGAAGAATTTATTGACAATTATTTATTAAATAATAAAGATTTAAATGTTCTTCATCTCAATGAAACTTGAAGACATCCAAATTCTAAAAATCTTATTTTATAATGACTACAGGCATGATCTAATAAAGAATTTTCTACTAAATATATTTTCAATCCAAGAGCAATAAATTCATGGTGGAACCAATAGATAGCGTTTAGCAGAAACGTTGCTATCTCATATTAGGCGCCTGTCTCATAATAGGGGATTTTCCTCTCTCTCTCTCTCTCTCTCTCTCTCTCTCTTTCTCTCTCTCTCTCTCTCTACATATATATATATATATATATCGGTTTATAATGTCTTTCGCCGTTGTCTCGTACGTATGCCTGTGGTACTCACGCAGATTGTACACAGACACATACGGGACTACAATTTTAACGTCGGTTCCGAACAGCAGTTTTTGAGAGACTTTCTTGGCAATAGATACTCTTGATAATTTTCCGGACCACCGAAGAAGAGTTACGAGCGCGTAAAAATTCTTGAGTCTGCCTGGGATCGAATCTATAGCAGTCACATAGCAGTCTCGTATGCTATCTATTACGCCGCTCGTGCTCAAGTCTGGTGTTATTATAACGATTATTTTCGGTTTTTACGAAGAAAAATACATAAGAAAATATAAAACAATCCCCGAGTGATTGGGAAACCCTCAAAAATTTGTAGCCTAACCCTCTTTTTAAGCAATTCTCTGTGATGCAGTTCATTGTGTGCAATATTTTAATCAATTAATTTTCTATATATTTATTTTTTATATTCTCTTAACTCTTTGAAGTTGCCGATGGATCTATTAGACTCACTTAATTATAAATCTCTGTCAAAAGATCAAATAATTCAATTTTTTTATGTTACATCGGATTATTCTTATTAAATATATTTACAATCAATATTTATTCTTTTTTGTACTAGTTATATCCTTTTAGTTACTTACAATTAATTAGCCTTTTAATTAACATAAATAATTTAATTAACATAATGTTACAGATTTTTAGTCAGCTCCAAAGGAAAAAAATAAATATTCTTTTACGTTTCAAGGCACTAGAATAAGAGGTATCTAACCAGCCATCGAACAGCCTATGTGGAAAATAATACGCTCAAAGTATACGTGTACATATGCATTTATGTGTGTATAATATATAAAAAAACTGAACGAAACCACCGCGTGTATATATATCTTCGTAATGTAATAATGCACAATGGGGTATGATATATTAATGTGTAATATATTCTTCTCACGAAAGCGCTATGACTGTTTAAAGCGTCACAATGTCCTCTGCATGATCTCTCCGCGTTATGATTTACGCAGTGATCGACGACGCGTTGTTCCGGTAAATTGAACCAATTGAATATATTTATACGCTAGTAACTGGTAGAATAAATAAAATATTTATGATAAAGATGCTTAGATATATGTAAAAGAATACAGCAGCATATCCGGTTACTTTGTCCCTATTACGTTCCCGCTATTATGGATATAACAATCGCGCGTGTACGAGTTTAATATAATTATTCGATTGTCGGTGTGTCTTAATATTGTCTATATAGAATACATTTCGAAAATTTTAATCAAACTTGCGCGAAAACGAAAATATAAAAAACAAGAAATTATATGGCTGTCCTTGTTATATAACCACTTCCAATTAGATTAGAGGGAATGATTATGCAAACTTTGTTGCAGTGCCTAATTACGTGACGACTGTAGATTTATACTCGTCGCGATTTTTTCACTCGTTCAATAACTTAGATTATTTTATAATATCAGAGATAAAGAAATTTTGTTATCTACTTATAGTTGTAGGCAATGTATTACTTTATTCTTTATTAAGACTGACTTTTATATAGGAATTTCTTGTGTCTTTTCATTAGTTCATTTCATTAGTATCGATAATTTGATGTAAATGCAAGACTTATTATTTAATGAATGGCAAAATTTCATTTGATTTATTTATGCGCAACTGCATCAACTATATATGTATTTAATTTGTCAATCGTATTTAAAATAGAATTTCAAAAACTCTTGTTTATATCTTCGCTAAACCTTGACAATTTGTCGTATTGCTACTAACTAATTGTAAGATTTTCATGCCAATGCGCGAATTATACGTACAATGAGTACAACAATGTATATGTAATATATCTTTTAAACGCAATGTATAGACGGGTATGTATTCAAAATTATATTATTATTAATCACATAATATTGTAGAGGAAGACATAAATTATTATGATGTAAAATGTAAATTATCACGCTATGTAACATTGTTCGTATACACATCGATAATGGGTACTGTTTGTAGATAAAAGTGAATAAAGCTATAAATTATTTAATTTAATCTTTCTATAACACTTTACTCTTTTATTAAATGCTTTATTTCTTCCTATCTTTAAAAATGTTCTAATAAAACCTTTACTAACAAATAATATTGTATGTTTTCTATTGTAATAATGATATAATTCATACAATATAATAAAGAACATTATATAACTTTAATTAACTAAATTTGATATTTTATAGAAATTCAAGATAAATAAAATTAAATCTCTCATTGTTTTCACAATTACACACCAATAAATCGTTTTATGTGTTTTATTGTTTATACGTTAATGTGTTTATGCGTGTTTTATTGAATCGTTACATTTTACATATCACGAGTATATCACGAAAAAGCAAACAAAAAAATGTATAATTATATTTGAATTTATGTTAATACATTAATTTATATTAACATATTGATTTATATCAATATTATAATTTATATCAATATTAAATTTATATTTAAAGCAAAATACAAACAAGTGTTATAAAGTTTTTCAATATATCCATATAAATCGTTTGTTTAAATTTTTTTTATATCACATAATATGCATTTTGCGTGAACGCGTAAACGTCTTTAATACATAGATATTACGTCAAATTGCGTGGATAAAACGCGACGTCTATTGCTGGTTGAAATAAAATTTCTCGTTGCCTCCGTTTTTACGGCCCGCATAATCGTAGCTGTAAAGACCAACGGCGCCATGATAAGTCAAACGCAGCCAAAATAATCGTTTCACACTCCTCATTTTACACGAAAATATCTGCATCGCTTCATTTTGGTAATATTATCTACGTGCACTTCATATCCGACAAAAACATCGAATTTAACTTCTTCATTATACTTCATTTAGCATGTGATTCTTAGCTAAAATTAAGTATTTCTAAATTGTTTAAAGTCCGTGTAAGATTAGAGATTGAAATTGAAAATTATATTAGAATTTGACCAATCAAAGCAAAAGTTCGCTAAAGCTGATATTGGTTTTCTTTCTTCTGATCGATTAAATTCCAATCCCATCTTAATCTCAATCTCTAGTCTGATACAAGCTTACGAGTTTAAGGCACACAATATCTATGAGATATTTTATACAAAAGATATCATTCTCTCAAAATAATAATACTTAACAGGTTTTTTTATAACTTTTATACCAAGTTTGCCTATTAATAGTCACGAATTCTGCCGCAAAAGATATTTAAAAACAAAGGAAACAAAGAATCAGTAACCAATGGCCACTTGAGAGATTCAACGAAATTTTACGCTGGAATATGCAGCGAATGCGGCTTACGTAACGTGTTCTTTTCATTCCCATTCTCTTTAGCGGGAATATGTGAAGACTCGAGGGAAAGGGTTTTCGGTCGTTTAGATCTGTGGGGGACCTGCCGATCCCATGACCAGCGTATTCGCAGTAATCGTTATTTACTGCTCGTGAAGAAAAGGGACGAGAAGAGGTGTCAGCATTTTGGTGAACGTCAGGGACAAAAGTGCGAAAGTTGCTTTATTCTTAGTTGGAAAGGGTGGAATAAATTCGAAACGTCTGAACACGAAGAAGTCATGTAATTCGAATACGACGTGACTTTTGTATTTTTGTTTTATGCCGTTTCAAAAACTAATCAAAATAAGAAATGCATTCTCACAAAAAATGATAATGCGTTAGTCAAAATACTAAATAAAATTTTTTTACAGAATAGCGAATAGATCAGAAAATCAGTGTGGAAAAATCACAATAAAAAGAGAAAGATCGTAACAAGGAGATTTTTGTCGTTCTAATTGACGTGAATGCAAAAACGCGATGTCGTTATCGCATAATAGCATTCGTTATCGAATAATAGACCCGCAGCTAGATCAAACGTACTTGGACTTTAAATATCCTCACAGCTGCCATAGAACAACCTGCTATACGTCTGGCATCAAGAATCTTCATTCCACAGTCTGCAGCAATAGTGCGTAGTTTTTTATATTTCAAGGAAAATCTAATTGCGTTGAGATGTAGTATGCATAATAAATATAGAAGCAAAATTTACATTTTTTTTCAGAGAAATTCTAGAACAAAATTTCTTTAAAAAATCAAAAAGATGTCCTTAATAGAATGTCTCTATAAAATTCATATTTGTAGCAGTTTTAATTGTGCTTTTAATATCCAAATATCATTAAAATTGCTACAAATATGAATTTTATCATATAGTTCTAGAACACAAAGGTTATATACATAAATTAGAGAGATATAAAAAAATAAGTAAAAATAAGACTGCTTCTGTGATTTACAAATAATATGAAAAATTAAGAATACAAAAAAGTTAAACATATGTTGAAATATGTGGATTTTGCTATTGTATTTTCTTTTCTCTTTACATAAAAGATGAATATTCTGATATAAGAATATTCTGATTCAATATTCTGACTCAATATTTTTTTATTTACATTGATAATTTATTTTATATTAATCAGCGTTGTAAATTTTATTTACCTTTCAGAAAGTCATGAAAACGGGAAATCATTCAATTTAAACAGAAATAACAATGAGATATATAAAAAAGGTAAAAAACGTTAAAAAAACTATCTATAAAATTATTTAAAAAATATAAAATTCCAGACATAAACGTTTACAATAATTATTTTAATGATCAACGATTCTAACTTTATTAATAATTGCTTTATTATTAATTTATGAATATTAATAATATCCGATTAAATTTGATTGCAATATTAATATTTGCTACCTCATTTTCTAATTATATTGTTTAGATTAATTATATTTAAAAGATTATAGAATATTGAGTAAATGTTTATTTAAATAAAATAAAAATTAATAAAAGAGTAAAGTTCGATCATAGAATTTACTTACTTATTTCTTGACTTATAATTAACCGATTTATTAATTTTTACAACTTATATAATACAATCAACCCACTGTCTCTCCGAATAATGCAACTCGGAGCGTATCAGTCACAGAAGCAAATGAATATTAATTTAGTTTGAAATCCCCCGCATCATAGGCGATCCGCCATTTCCACATTCGAACATACATATGGAGAGAATCGCGAATGCACATACGTACCAATCGACGAAGCATTATGAATCACCGGTGATTTCGATCGAAAGAATGAAAATTCGTCTAAAACTCTTAGAAGACAGTAACGCAACGCTATATCTCAGAAACTGCGATCTCGTCGAGGAAAACATGAACTTGGCGAAACGGTGAGACTACCATCGTAATTACATAATTACGTTTTCGCTAAATAAATTATCCTGCGTGATGCAATTACATTCACGTTTTGATAAGTACATTTCGAACAAGTTCCCTCAAGATAAACAATATGCAGGCTGGAAGAAGATGCGACTAAAATAGAGAAGCTGTTAAAGAATGTATCACTATTACAAAACGAACTTGAAAAACTCAAGCTGGCTGATATATTAGCGAAACAAGCGGTAGAAACAATATTTATTGAATAAAAAATAAATGTTTCTAGAATATAATTAAATGATATGTATATGTAAAGATGCTATGCTGCAATATTTATACTGCATAATGAATAATAACCAACATAAAAATGAGATATCTGTGTTATTAGAATAACAACGGAGGAAAATAAAGTATATATTTAAACCTTTACCTAAATTATATTGATTCTTTCTAATGGTATGTTATCACATTATTTATTGTCATAAACTTTCTCTTATTTTCTCGATTATTATAATCTCAAACTTTATCATATATGTATATAATTAAATTTTTATATAAAAAATTTTTATATTAAAGCTGAAACTTAAAATTAAAATTAATAATGTAGAAAAAAGATGATAATCATAAATATCAGTATTTTCAGAAATATAAAATTCTAAAATTCTTATCACTGCAATTTCACGTTCATAAAATAAAAGAAAATTACGCATTTCTTTAATGAAAATTTACTTTTCTATGTAAATTTCAGAAACGTGATGAGATATGCTTAAAAAATAAATGCACCTCCTCGACGAATATAGTTTCCAAGACAAATTGCGGATTACAAATTTGGGAAACCTGCAAAGATTGCCATAGAGAATTGGAGGGATGCCAAAGAGAATCGCAGATCACAATCACGAAGTAAGTTCTCCAGAGATTGAACGGTGAATTCATCATTCTCATATTCTATCTCATATTATTACAAAACATCTTTGTACAGAGCTATATAAAATAGAGTCGTTAATAAACAAGACAACAATATGGGCCTAAATTACTTTTACAATACATTTCGTACAATTTACTTCAAATAATTTTATTTAAAAATTTCCGTCGATTAAGAAGCTTACTGGATAAAAACGGAGAACGTAAAAATCTTTTGATCATGAACGTTTCTTCTTTTATCGAACATCAATGAAAATTGATAAGTCGATTGAATATTTTGAATAACGCTCGTTTAATCTCACTTTGTCACTGTGCCTTCCCTTTCGAGGATCTATTCTCAATTTGTGTTCATAATTCGCAACTTCTCGATTAGATCAGAGTTTGAGTTACTAGAAAAGGATATGAGGACTTTGAGAGACGCCGTTATCGCCCGAGAAGAAGCCTGGGATAAAGCGGTGGAGCGCGAGCAGAATTGCCGGCAGCAATTAGCACGACTGACCGCGGAGGTGATCACCGCGCGTCACCTTTGCGAAACTCGCCAGGACGAACTTCACGTAGCTATGGATACTTTGACGGTAATATCGATAATCGACTGCTCGATAGCATATATCGAGGAAACAGAAATTAGAATGTTAGATTGACGTGCGGCGTGCCGTGATATCGGACAAACTTTCGAGAAAGATTTGCTTATGTAAATGTTTTGATGTAATTCTTGGCCTTAACACATGTTGCATCATCTCATTCATACGCATGGCACGCGATATGGAATTTAATTATTTAACATTGATTTGCTACTATTAGCAGTTATTAACATGTTGATTGCTGAATATCAATTAACTTAAATAATTGACAATTTAAATGAATGTTAGTTATTATTCGTCAATTTAACTTTTTGGAGGAAAAAATAAACATTTTATTGTTTCGATGAAAACAAATTTAATCAAGTAACATTCTTAGTTAAAATATCATGTTGAAAAATGAACAAAATTATTTAATTGTATAGTGACAATGTGTTAAAAATATGTTTATTTCATTTTACATGAAAAAGATAATGTTGTATTAGATAACAACAATTTCATTAAAAATAATCTTATTATTTCAATATCAGTATTATTTTTAGAAGATAAAAAAGCCACTATAGTAGCATTGAAATCATATCATTTTTTGAGGCAAATACAATGAAATCTTAAGGAAAAACTGTTTTAAAAAGATTTTAAAAGTGGATTTCTTCTAAAGATTTAAAAAAAACTTTAATGTACTAATATATATATTCTTTTTTTAATATAATGTTATTTGTTCTATTAAACTGTTACTGAATTAACAAGATTATTTTCAATTTAATTGCTGTTAATAAATGCTACTAATGAAAAGAACAGTTTTGTTGAACAGACACAAATTTGAAAATAAATTTTGTTGTACTATCAGAATAATTATACAGAGCGTTCCAACACTGACAATGAATATTTTACAGATGGATTCTTTGTAACATTTTAAAACAAAAAGTCTAATATGAAAATGTCAAGGATAAAATAATTTTCAAATGGGAAGAATTTTTATAACCTTTGATAATAAACTCTGTAAAAACATTCAGCATCATCACATTGATCATCTTGTTATCTTTGAATGCGCAAAATTCTAGCTCTATCATTTGAAAATTTTAAATTCTTTTCATTTGAAAATTATCATAGCCACAGATTTTCGTATAAAACTTTTCTTAAAATATTATAAAGAATTTGTCTTTAAAATATTTATTGTCAGATTTAAGACCCTGTATAAGATACTCAAGCTGATTGCTAGAATGGCAAAATGGTTTTTGCAGCCTTACTCATCATGCTTGCATTTTCTATATAACTATTTGGATGATCTAACAATTAAATTATTTTAAAATCTGTATGTACATATATACTTAAATTTTTAGATACTCAGCAAAATTTTTCTTTCCATGTATTATAATATACATTATTTTTATTCATATATTATTGTCTCTTAGGAAAAGCTTAATTAAAACGCGATAATTAAAAATTACGCTACACTTTTTCATATTCATTATGGCAACATATGTCACGATAGGAATTAATTAAAAATTCATATATCTTAGAGAATTATTTTAATTAATCCAGAAATAAAGATTTATTTTGTATCGGCGGCTTTTCATTTTTAGAAAAAAGAATCTGAGCTGAAAATAATGCAGAAAGAAATGTTATACCTGAACAAATTAATTGCGAAGCTGCATCTACGTCAGAGGTAAAAACGGTTCTCATCTATTTTATTCATAATAGATCAACTATCTGTCTTTCTTCCTTTAAAAATTGCAGTTGTCGGAAAATGCGATACTGGCGCACGTGCTAGCGTTGAAGTAAAAGATATCTTTTACTGGTTTTCGGTCGAGATTACAAGGAATGAAAATTCCAACAACCGCGCTCGTAAAAGATTCATCGCGAAGGATTCGAAATGCAAAACGCTTGCAAATATGGCGGACGTGTCGGTGCGATAATCATCGCGAATGAGCAAAAACTACTTGCCTCGATTAATTCGTAATAACGATCCGTCGGTTGCACACTCCATACTCCTCGCATCCTCGGCATCCAGGAGCATTCACGACCATTCATGACGTTCGTCGAATGATGCCAATAACGTGGAATACTCGGTAAATCGTTTCTTTCGATCGACGAAATGATCGCGATGCGATTCCACTTACAATCGACTATCGTGAAGTTGCCGCAGTCGCGTTGAACGTAACCGCGCACGCTTTTCATGCGTTTTAAGGCTAATCTACAATGTGTTTTTACTTCCTATGTTATTTGCTTTTTACTTTTTTCTTCGCGACTGTTTTTTTTTATTAACAATCACGTTTCTTTGTCTCTTTTGTCAACATTTATCTTGACAAAAAACAAACAGGATAAGAGGCCCATATAGTATACTTTAAATATTTGAGAGATTCTGGAAACGGCCTTAATACTTACTAATTTCTATTGATGTAATTTAGATTTAATCTCGGTTCAACTGACTTTTCATCTCTTCTAGTTTTAAGAATTAGAAAAAGATGGAGAATAAGATGCACCGAGATTAATAAGTTAATCTATATTGACTGCGTTCAGCAGAAAAAACTAATCAGTTAGTGATTCTTTAATATGATTGGTTCCTCTAATTTTTTATTTCATAAAAAGAAATTTTTAATTAGTCTTTAGAAGCATTAAATTCTCAAGTCGAGTTTGTCAAGTAGCAATCAAACTTCATAAAAAATAGAAGAATTTGAAATCAATAGAAGGACTTGAAATAAAAAATACAAGAGCTTGAACTCTTTTATTTTTTATAAAGCTTAACTTCTATTTGAAAGTCGAATTCAATTTTAAAGTTTAATTTTAATTTAAGGATTAATTAAAATTTTCTTTTTACGATTTCTACGAGTCACAATTTTTTACTGACTACAATTAAATAAATATATTCCATGTAATAATGTATTGTGCAACTTTAGGGAACTTGTTACTATTTCAGAGAGCTCGAAGAATACACAAGCAGTGGTGTAAGTTTCAATATTAGCGAGAGGGATCAAAAATGCATCAAGGAGATTGTGCGGCGCGTACAAAACTCTAAAAGCAAATCAAAGACAAAGCCCAAATGCACTTCGGATAAATACCCGCATTTGAATTCAAGCAGCCCTCGCGAGAATAAGAACGGATTGGATCAGGCAGGTTCCTCGGAGAATCATCACAAATTAAATTTGTAATCGTCATTTTATAAATCACCCTGTTGTTGTCTGTTTATATAAACTGTTCACGATTTTAGTAATACTATATATTCTAAATACTGGCAAATATATACATATATATGTATATATAAGTATATTTATTTGAATTTAGTATTAATATACCGACACTATTAGTATTGCGAATGTTATCTAATTATTCTCAAGAAAAATAAGAAAAATACATCTCTTGACTTTAATACGATAACTGCTATTATACAATTGATATTTTGTTTCTGTTTATAGCATATTATTTTAGTTCTTCGAAACTTACAATAAAATTTTTATATCTCTTGTAAAAAAACCGAACTGACGAACATTTTAAAAAGTATTGGTGTGGATTTAATATCACGCAGTGTCCAATACATATACAGAGTGAATTAGAGTCGTTAAACCAACTTTTTACCTTATGAGAAAATTATCGACTTCATATATAATTGAATATTATATAATATTATATAATTATATCATATATAATTGAATTATAACGTATGTAGCGTTATTGTGTGTAGCGAATTATGACATGTGTAACGCAATTATTTTCTTATAGCGTAAAAAGCTGATTCAACGACTCTGATTCATCCTATATGTGTATATATATATATATATATATATAACTCTCATTGTGTTGATATCCACTAACATGGTATAGATTTAGAACCTGTGGTATTTATATCATCATGGATTTAAAATCCATGGTGTTAAATCCATACTGTGATGGTATGAATTCATCATGTTGGTATTAATATTAACATTAACAGAGTAATATATAAATACCAAATGATATTAATTAATTTGCACCGATATTTTTTACCTATAGTATCTATCAATAAATCTACAAATTAACTCATCTTCAGCAGTCAACGTTATAACCAACGTTATAACCCAATGTTATGTCAACATTAATTCGGAAATAGTCACTTGATTTTTTTTTACATAAGTAATTACTTCATAAGGAATGTTTAGTCCATACTTATTACGTCTATAATTGTGCTTACAATTCTTACATCAGTCTCTGTAATAAAACTTCTAGATATAAATTTTCGTTGGGGATAAAAGAAGAAGAAATAATATTCTGTGGTAAAAGGAATGTCGAACGCTGATCGAAATTGAATTGAAATTGAAATTGCAACTTGATACTCGATGAAAACTCGTACTTTAACCAGCTGGGACAGTGTACCGGATAGCGATGAATAAATCACGCCAGCGAATGAATCAATGTACATTTTTCATCGTGTACCTCCCGAATATTTAAATCGAGAAAATGCGGTACAGTAAATCGTGCTTCTCCCACATTTTGATAAATTACCGAGATTAATTTTATAATAAATCGCTATTCTCTTTCAGCCTATCAATCCCGTCGAATTCTCTTTTGTTTACAATTATTCTCTTAAATTATCATAAAATATAGTAAACAAAAAAAGTGAGATACAAAAAAATAATGTAAAATATAGATCTTTTCTCTTCAAATTTTCTATATAACCATTTTATTTCCAGTGTTTTTATTTATTTATTGATAAAAAGATCAAACAAGTCAACCTTCAGCGTTTTATGCGAAACGTGGCGCTATCTGTAGCGCAGAAATTAAACGAACGATCTAAATTTTCACTTTTAACGTCTGTCGATGGGATCGCCGCAAGTACAATATTTAATAATTTGAGATATGAAACGAAAACAAATACATCCTTTTTCTGTTCCAACTTCTTTTTTGTCGTGCGATCTTTTTCAAAGGAAAATTTACTGTATTTTTGCAATTATTCCTCTCTTTTGCGAGCAAAGAAATTTTTCGTTGATCTCCCTTATTGTATTTACTGCAGTTTTTATAGAGTCTATAAGCATCTAGCTAGCCTTGCCATTTGAGTTAAAGTGACGTATTTAAAATTAAACTCGCGGAATTTAATCGAAATTCTGTGGATTGCAGGATTCTCTCTCGTCGACAGCAATATTGATATGGATATAATTAAAAAACCATCATCTTTTATTTTTGAATAGCTTCGCCTATAGAATGAAGATAAGTCTTAACAAACATTATAAATTAACTGTCAATAAACAACACAAGCGATTAAGAAATTTAAATGTGACCGAGGATTAATTATCGCGTTAATCAACAAAATTGTTTGTTTCACAAAAGATACATGTAAATATTATTCATCTAGCATTTGTTTTTTAATTTTCTTTATAAACTACACGAACTACAGATTAACATTTATTCATTGTTGATTCATTAGATGCTATTAATCCTTAAATTAAATAATATTGCATTTGATAATACTAACGAAATATTGTAAAAATAAATGAATGTTAATTATTTGAATTCAAAACTTAAAGAAGTTAAGCGCACCTTTGAATTCACAAGAATAGTCCATATACTGTAATATATAGTTAATAAATATGTAATGTAAATAAAACATACGAAGTTGAGGATTTTTAGCACAATCGAACTTTCATCGTTTTGATATGGCAATTTTTTTAAAGTTGTAGAATTATGGAATAAATGTAATTAATCATTTGATACGATACGGTTGTCGGAATAATTATTGCGTCAATCAACAAAGTTATTTCTCTCATAGAAAGTACGTGTAAATATTATTTAGCATAGTTTTATTATTATTATTATTTTTTAATTATACGGGGTAACATTCATTCGTTGTCGATTCGTCACAATGCTATTATAATTCTTAAATTATATCGTTGCAACATTCATATATGTTATTCGACAATACCAATAAACTATTACAAAAATTAATGTTAAATATATAATGAATTCAGAACTCAAACATCTTTAAGCTGAAAAAGTAATGGTCCACATAATCAACAAAAATATTATGTAAGTAAATCGTAAAGAGTTGGAGATCTAAATAATCTTTTACATGTAAAAAGAACTGCGTTAATTTTCTTTCGAGTTTTCAGCACAATCAAATTTTCGTCATTTTGATATGACAATTTTTTAAAAAATTGCAGAACTATAAAAACTGAAATTATTAAAGTTAATCATTTGATGACGTCGGATTAATTATTGTGTTAAATGATGAAACTGTTTTTTTAGCAAAAAAAAAACACGCGAAATGATTATTAATAATAACTAAAAGTTCGACTAAAAGTCGAATGTTACCGATACAGATTAATTGCATGTTAATATGTAATTACGTAGTTGTTCCTTCATAAAAGTGTGTAATAATATCACATTTTTAGCATATTATTTATTTATTTTTTAAATAAAAATTTATAAATAAAAATAAATTACAAAGTGACATTCATACGAATTTGATTTGCCATTCTTTATCAACAAATCAAATCGATGCAGAATTTACTTAATCAGAATAGTACTTGATACTATCAATAAAAATATTATAAAATTTAAATGTGTATATGAATTGAGAATTTAAACGTAGTATAAAAGAAAATCGTTTGTAAACAAAAAGTATCATATCAATAAAATATAAGAAATTGTCCAAATAATCTTATAAACATGGCATAAAAAGAATTATATTATATTATAATTCTCTTCAATTTTTCAGGGCTTATATTCCTTTGATTTGGTAATTCTTGCTAAAGCTATTCGAAAATAGAAAAGAAAACAAGAAGAGCAAGAATGAAAGGAGGAAGAATGTTTCCACTGTTTATCTTAAAAGATAGAGACTGAACTGCTGGAGACATTCGTGGAGGAGGCAGAGGAAGAAACGTCGACATAAAGACGCCGGGAACGTCCTGTCGAGCAGTCAGTCCAAGTCAGTCGCAGCTTGAAAATCGCGGGTGACTTGCGCTCCGCTAAAATCAATGAGCACGTTCCGCGACGAAGCTGTCCGCGTCGACGACAGCAGCGCGACTTGTCAGCCGTGCGACATCAGCATCCGCGTCGTGGGTGCCGCCGCTTGGCCCGGCTTGTTCCGTCGTACTTTCGACACCGTTTTACGCGGCACGTATCAGCCGTTTTTACGTTGGTGCGACGTGGATCATGTAAGTGCGCGTGACGACGAGATGCCGTCGTCAGGCCGCGAAGATATGGATCTCTGCACCGACAAGGTCCTCTCCAAGGGTCGGATCCTACAGGAACTCACGAAGGCCGTCAAACTGGTGAGCCGTCAAACGACTGATTGTCGTCGAACACCCGGCCCGCCAAGGCCGCCTTTCTATATGTGTATACATGTCTGCTTGCTACTACTGTTGCCGCATGCGATGCACAAGCTTCGTGAAATTGTGCAATGATTTGTACAGCTCCTTACGTGCCTTTCCCCTCTTCTCTTGAAAGTATGGGTACCTCCTGCATTTAAGAACGCTGATCAAACTGATAGTAGTT
Organism: Acromyrmex echinatior; assembly: GCF_000204515.1. The sequence goes on from NW_011627157.1 coordinate 728,758, forward strand.
AATGATAGTCGTATGCCTTGAACATTACGTGGAGAAAAATAGCAGAGAAATCCGGGATTATTGTTGCATATAATCTCGACGAGTTCGATCTTGGATGCTTATAGACGCGAGAAGTGTGTCTTATTATGTCAATTGTGGTCTCGTCAGTCTCGTGGTCGTGAGACAGCTATAGAAAACACTTTCGCGTGACTACGGCATCAAAGTCTATACTCGGCGATGTTGCACCGGTCTGTCATTCTTGACCTAGTGCCAGTCGTTGTATTTCCGTCGTCAGAAGGATAAACGGAGATTATTTTATGGCACAAGATTAGATCTTGTTGATGTTTAATTATATCGGTTTGCAATTTTCAAATATATTTTCAAATCAATTATGAAATTTTATCCCTAGAATGGAAAGTGAAAAGTGAAAATTTTTACCATTGAGGAAATTTTTCACTTTTCACTTTTCATCTTAGAAAGAAAAGTTTTATGATTGATACCCAGATGTCAATTTCTGTCAATGTGTCAATTCTTAATATATATAATAATTTTCCGGTCTTCTATAGGTCATTTGTGTTTCAAATTAATTTTCAACACTTTCACAAGTATACAAAAAGTATTAAATGACTCTTATATATACTTTAGAAAGTATTTATAAGATTATGTATTTTAAAAAATTGTAATAAATGTTATAACTCATTAAATGATACGCCTAGTTTTTTGAAGAAAAGAAATGTGTATGACACGAATGATCCAATCGTATGTATTAGTACATGATTTTCCGATCTTTTATTATACACCACACATGAGGCATTCGATTTCCAGATTAATTTTCAACACAAATATATAAAAATTATTAAATAATTCTTACATATACTTTGACGTCTTTAGAAAGGATTTGTAAAATTGTGTATTTAAAAACAGAAAAGAATAAAGATCATTATTTAGCCAGGTGTTTCTAGTATTTAAAAAAAAATGTAATTACGTAAACGATATGAATAACCCAATCATATGTACTGAGAGTTAACTTTAATCTCTGTTTAACTTGTCTAATTTTTATCTTCTCTTAGTTCTAAGAATAAAACAAAATAAAGTGTAGATTAAATCAAGATATCATTAATTTGAATTGCTAGAAATGATTTTCTTTATTTTTTATCAATATAGGTTAACTGAATCTCAGCTGTTTAACTTACTTATCTTCTTCTAGTTTTAAAAATTAGAAAAAGATAAGAATGAATCAAATCAAGATTCAAGTTAATCTGGAATTGGAAATCAAGATTTCGAAATAGGAGCGATTTGCAAAATGCCAGTCGTGTCACAATGTATTCGTTACATGTATCGCTATAACTGCTTGTCGCACGTGATGTTTTTACATAGGCTTTCTTATGAATCATTTAGTCGTGACGGACAGTCCGAAATAAGGCACGCACACCGCAATTATTTCTATAACAATCTTCTCCGATCTGAGATTTTTGGGACCCATTCAGTTCTATTCCGATTTGATTAAAAATTTATGTAGAAATTTAGCATGGAATGAATGGATTTTTGTTATTTTAGAAAGTGCAACAAAAACGAGACAAAAAATTGTTCGGAGAATCTGTTGAAAGTTACTCAATGATCCATGAAAAAAAGAAGAGCTCGTGAATAAAAATTCTAGGCTCCTTAAGTGATCAAAACGGAGAAATGAAATTAATTATTTAATTAATTAATTATTTTGTTTTGATCGTTTCTCTCATTGTGTGAAAAGGGAGAAAAAGTCGGAGTAGCCTCACATGCTCGGAAAATGTATGTCATATTTCCATATCTTTACAAAATTATCTTTCTAGAAAAAGAAGTAGAAAAAAAAGCAAAAAAAAAAGGCGACACACGCGCTCCTTGAAAAGTTGTTTCGGCGTATGTATGTATACATATATATTGTTCAGTATATGTATATGCGTGTCGTTGTGACGTCGCGACCTGCTCGTGAGTTAATCGCGACGCAGCGGCTCCAAATCGAACGTTCGCATACAGAGAGAAAACGAGTCGCAACGTGTGAGCACTCCTCGATCTTCCAACGTCGCACCTTTGTATTTTTAAGTAAACGCAAAATTTTTCTCTGATAAAGAAACGTGCGACAAGCCTCATTGGTTACGTTTTTTTCTGTCTGTAACAACGAGACCACGACGTTACCGAGAAGTGAGTCACTTTCACTGAAACCAATGGGCTGCGCTGACATTTCATTGACAGTCTCGCGCGGATGTGCGTTGTGTATGGAACAGCTGATAAAAGCTCTGTCCTTTTTACCTGAAGCTTTCTTTTGTCATGTGTCCTTTTCACTCCGTGATTATTGATCGCGCACTTATTTTATTCTTCTATTCGTGCAAAACGCCAATAAAAAGAACAGATCTAAAATTGACACTACAGTTTTGGATCACTTCTGGATTGTGTCAGTAAAAGTGAGGCGAATGGTGTTGGCTAAAAATGAGTGTGAAATAAAAACTCGTTCGAAAATAAAAGCATGATGTAAAAGTGTATTTCACACTTCGTGTAAATAACCCTTTGCTTTTCACTGTCAAAAGTTTGCTTTGTAAGATGAGACTTTATAGGCTTGTTTTTTGTCTAGACTGCATTAAAACTTGTATCTTTATTTTAGGTGTATACAACGAATGAAAACTAACTCAGCTAGAAAAGAACAAGACTTTGTGTATCTAAATTTTATTATATATTGAAAACATTGAGATTCATTACGTTACAGTCATATTTCTTTGTGCTTTGATTTAATACATTTATTTTGTTGCACACACATTTCTGTATTAATGAGAGTAATATGTCTCGAGCAGGTTTATGCCCAAAGTCTCTACGGTACCGTGGTCTTGGACGGCGATTCCTGGTTGGTCTATTGGCTGGATCGTGCATTACGCCATGGATTACGTGTAGAGCGACATGGATATTGGGGTACTGCTAGAGAACTTAGTCATCAGGACACAGTCGTGGTCATACACGCGCTCCAAAGTGTACTAACTTCTATAGGAAAAGGTATGCTTTGAAGTCTTGTCAAAGGAAATATTGAAAAATAACGATTTGTATTTTTGCTATTAAATCGTGTATCTTTGTATTATATAAGCAAAATATAATTATATTTTATTATCTTAGAAAAATTTCTGTAAATTATAGGACTTTAAGCATCTTTATTTGAAAGTGCACATTTATTTATGTATAAAAATACATCTAAACGTAAATATATTTTAATATTTTCTTTATTAATATTCTTGAATTGTTCATATTACACAGGTCGAGCATGGCTTTATCATACTCTAAGCGAAGGCAGTTTTGAGAGTTATCTGGCTTGTTTATTGCGGGACACGAAGACGTTGAAAAAACAGTACTTTCCACATGCACTCGTGAGAGATGCTGATAAGACCAATCAATTGATTAATCTTCTTGCTGGTCTGGAAAACGTGTCCTTCACATTGCAATTGGTATGTTAAATCGATGTAATAAATAATAAATTATAAATAGTTTACAAAACATTTAGCAAGCAATAACACTTTTATGCAGAACCGAATCAACTTTCTTCTTCTCTGTTCAACGTTCAGTACACCGTGTAATTTTTATTCTATTTATCCTTAAGCAGATACCAATATCACCCCCTGGTTACACTTATCATACTAATGAATAACATCAATCACATAACAAGAATCACACATGTATAAACAGTTTGATAGATTGTTATATATAAAGCTGCAAGGGGCAAGAGATTATCATTTTATTTGCGAGTACATATTTTATTTCGTATGGACTACATATCGCTCAGTTTGCTTATTCATGGAAAATTTCTGCAAACATGTTATTAAAAAAAAGGATATTTATATAAAATTATCGGAATTTAGATTGTGTTGTAGTCAATAATGTTGTGATACACTGTGTAATAAAGCAATATTGTGTTATATATAAAAATTGTATAGGATGTGACATATTTGGATATCTGCAACTACATGCCACAAAGGCCTATGAGTGTAAATCCATCGGGAACAGTCTTATCATTGCATCTAAGATCTTCTAGCGTTTCATCGAGCCTAGCTTCTCCGGGAGACAGTGGCGTCGCGTTTGATAGTGACATGGACATTGCAAATGAAACTGATGGAAGCAGTTACAAAGAGGTAAGATATAGATATGGTCAAAACCGTACAAAAAAAATCTCTATGTTCTTCGAATAATATATCAGAATATGTCAACTTTAACAGGAGGATTATTCAATGGATGATATTCCTAAATACCGGAATAATAGGTACAAGACGATTATCAACAATCGCATGGAGGACAATAAGAATTTTGGATCTAGTGACTCTAGTGAGGATGGAAAAACGCCAACGCAATCACCGGCGATTACTAAATTTCAGACTGTTATGATGACAAAAAATGATATAGTTAACCAGAACGTAACGCGAAAAATGGATGATAATGAAATGAATTGCTCCAGTTTAGAGACTCTTAAAGACTACGATTTCTATAGTAAGAGTCTGGATGAAACCAAATTGGATAAAACAAACAAAATTGATAATGGCATAAAGGACTTTAATAAGAGAAGCACTTATTACAGTGAAAGTCCTGCTTATAGCTTTAAAAAGAATATAGATCCTCGTAATTCTTATTTAATCAATAATGATACGAATCTATTAGAGCTGAGTATGACAATCTCTGACTGTGACAACATGGATGCACCTTATGGGATCCTGAATACGATCAATATGACCGACGCCAGCATTCTATCTTCCTCCAGTTCAGAGGGCATAGTACAACGTAGGCAGCGTAAAAAAAAGCGAGGCGAAAGCAAGAAACGAGTCAGCTTTCACGAAGACATACTGAAAACGATGAAACTGGAAGATGACGAGAATTTTGCCGATTTCTCCATGAGTTTCTTGCTACCTAGTTCCGTTTTAAAGAGGGACGCTCAGAAAGGCAGGTACAGTTGGTGCGCGCATGGAGATTCGCCGTATATTCAGAAGAATGAAAATGTTGGCAGAAATGTGCACTCGGATTGCTACTCAGACTGTTTCTCATCGTCATCGTCAAGTGCGTTTGACGGTGATGGAACTGATAAGCAGGAATTGTCAAAATTGTGCATTGATATACCATGTCAACGCAATTATAGGTGCAACTGTAATTTATCGTTATTAGAGCGCGGAGCGCCAGAAGGTCAAGAGGATCCAGGCAAGAGTTTGAGGCCTAAGATGGAAATAGAATTGGGAGAGAATGAGGCCCAGGAAGCCTATATTGTCGAAAAGGCATGCGGTAACATTGTTGAAGATCCACCATCCAAGCTGGAAATGCCACAATCATTGACTCCGAAGAAATATGCGAATTCGAATGATTGGTCGGATGCGGATAGTGTAACAACATCCTCCGAGTTGGAGGAACGCAGGAATAGTCGACACTTAGTCTCACCGTCGAAGAAGCGCAATATGACAGCGATACTAACGGGCGAGAATAGTAGTAAACTTTTGGCGCCGCCTTTGCGTCAGGCACCGTCAAAGACGTCGTTACTGAGCAGATTTCTGAAATCGATTACTGAGAGAAAGTTCGAAATTAAGAAGAACAAGAAACCGCCAAAGGCAAATACTTTATATATCAAAGGAATTAAGATGAGCTATGATTCTTTCAAAGATTTTAACGATAATCTCGATAGAGAGATCCAAGAGAACGTGGCTGCCGAGAAACAGGAATTTAGCGGTGAGAAAGTAAGCCTAAAGTTGCGTGAACTTTTCAAGAGACATATCTATCGTGACAAAACGGAGGAGTTATATAAAGTATACAAAGTGCGAAGTTCGTATATGACAAACGGCGAAAGCAAGCCTATGATCGCGTTATTGACGGACAAGACGCTATACTTAACTAGCTCAAAAATGGACCATTCTTACAGTAATCAATTCGTTATTCCTTATAATGAGCTAGATGTTATTATGGTAAGAAATATTTAAATAATTATACTTATATTTCTTGTAACTTATTTATCGTTTTTTATGTACAATCTTATTTACATACTTCTTTATCTTGATGTATTTCGCTAAAATTAATAAACTTAAATTAAATAATTTGTTTTTTATAGATCGGCCCAAATGCACAAAGTATTTTAATTTCCAACGCCGATTGCGAAATGCAATATCTATTCTCCACCGGCAGCTCACAAACTACCTCAGAATTAATCAGTCACTTAGAGATGGCCATGAGACGATCGCCGACGAAACCGAGGCTTCCTGCTGTTAAAGAATTGAATTACGAAGATATGCACATTCTGAGGAATTTAATTCTCACTGACACAGCTGTGCATCCAGTGCGTATATTTAGAGATTATAATAAAGTAATTGTGTTTCTTGAAAAAATTTATAAGCTCTCAAAATAGATTAGAAATAAATATATCAATCGAGAGTCACATTAAAAAAAATTCATTTGTTATCTTATAAATAAGATAACAATAAAATATTTTGATAGCAATGAATTGAAGATAGCAATAAAATATTTTGTATTTTTATTTAGTGGCTATAAGTTCTAAAAAGTTCTAAAAAGAAATATTAGTGTAATATTTATTTCATATTATTTCTCCAATTGCAGACATTTTATATATCGATATCTGTTATATTACAAGATCTATTTTTAATTCTTTTATTATCTTTATAGGATGAGAAAATAGAACATTACAGCCTTATTTATATGGAAGACGAACACATGTCACCGCCTAGTACACCATGTGGACCGATGAAAGAAGGTGATCTGATGTTTCGGCCACATACTTACCAACATTTGCATCCGAATGCACCCACACATCCCTGGGAGGCCGGATATTTTGTACTGAAAGGTGGAGTGGTTTACATGTTCACGGATTCGAATCAGCGGCTTCCCAAACGTGCTATACCGTTAAAAGGCGGCTTATGCCAAGGCTGCAGGAGAATTCCCAATTCTCATCGACCACATACCTTTGAAATACTGTTAAAGCCCAACAAGTCATATCAATTTGCTGCTCCGGACGAATACGTAGCTTCCGAATGGTTACAGAGCTTCGTTCAAAGTGCATCAGGTCTGTTTGATACGGAAAAAAAAGAGCCGTTACCTTGCAGTCTTATCACGACCACGAAACACCTAGTGGCAATGAAAGAGATTCATCCTGGTACGCAGAGAGGCCAAACGCTCTCGTGCGCTTCCATTAAGGATCTAGCAACGTTCAGGGTGCCGTTGCTACAGCAATCGTGGTGTATTTTGGTAAATATGTATTTGTCAAAAATAAAATATATGCATAGAGTTGTTAATTCTATGTTTTGTCGCTAATTGGAATTTTCCAATGAAGTTTATTATCATATATTTATAGGAATTCGCGTGTCGAGAGGTACATGAAAGTAGTGGCGATTGGGTTATATACTTCACAAATTATATTGAGCTTTGTGCTTTTAAAGAGGTCTTGGAAACATTGTGGACCGATGCAAACTTGGTAAGATATAACACAAGCAACATATTATAATTAGAGATCTTATAACTGAATTTATGAACGATTTTATCAAAATTCTACGAGAAAGATATATAGTATATTTCTTTTTTGTAGGATTTTGTCAAAATCGCTCGTGGCTAGTCTTTGTAATTGTAATATTAAATACAAATGCTAATATAATCTCTAAATTTTTAAGGGTGAGTTTCCTATGGCAACACTTCCACCGGAGGATAAATTGCAGCGACGTTGCTCGGATGCCAGCAGAGATTTGGAACACGCTTGGCGGTACTTGCTGCCACCAGCTTTAGAATAAATGGAAAATTTACCGATGGACAATATATACACCGTCATTTGAGAAATTATTTTATCATATTGCCATAAAAGAGACTCATAAAATAAAACATAAAGCAAAACTCTCGTAACAACGCATGCGAATATCTAGGTAACTATGAATTCGAAAAAATTCAAACATTAATATATCGTATACCAAAGAGATATAAATCGCTTATATGACATAATACAAATCTTTGCTTCTGTTGCAAAAATTAAGTGCCATATATCTGTCACTTGGAACTAGAACAATCGGTGTTATTTTGTGGCTTATAAGTAGAATCGCAGATGTCCTTATTTGGACTAATTTATGGCATAATATACGTAATATTTCTAATTTCAAGATACAAATATATGCGCAGCATATTCTCGCTATATTGCGGTGTTGATGAGAGATTGAGCATTACCTTGCATAATAAGTTGCCTCAAACATATAGATACTATTTAGGGAAATCGCAAAATGGTGCATTATCTTTCTTGTAGCGTAAGCCACCATAATAAGCTATTATTAATTTATAATAATATGCAGAGAATGTAATATAATGATAACTGTGAGACATTATTGATTACTATATGAATGTCTATATATTCACATATATTTGAAGAGACGAACCAGTATGCATTTGAATACGCACGATTGATATTAAAGTAGATATTAAAGTAGATATCTCTCATCTAAGATGATATTATAAAATTCAGAATCATTTAAAGCAGCTTTGACAAAGAATAATAATACTTTATAAATTACTTTTGAAATTTATGTATAATTTAACATTCCTACTGCTATTTATAATTATAAATTAATTTTACTTTTAGTATCAAAACTTTCTATGTATCACCTTGTGATATGTAGTCTTAAAATTGTAAAATTTTATTTGTATCTATTAATTTTTTAAATGTACAAGTGCAATACGAGTACAATAATTGTATTATATGCATTATGTATTAATTTAATTTAATATGATGTAATATTAGGTTTATATTAAGTTAGTTCAAATATAGGTTGTATCAACTTATGTTGCATCAAGCATATATTAAAATTTTTTAATAATTATTTTATGAAATAATAGCAAATTAAAGTTACACAAAGATTATATCAAACTGATTATAAATAATTTATGCTTCAAAAATTATTAAGTTTTACATATACTTAATACGACATGAGAGAGAAACAATATATAAGAAAAGCTGTATATGAAAATAAATTTTATTTGTGATATAATAATACTACTATCTATAATATACATTAATATCGTTGGGCATAAGATATTTGTTACGATCTTTTAAGTTATAATCTTATGTTACCAAAGCTACATGAACAGATGCATTCCGAATATTTTTGTGAATAAATATTTGACTTCTAGTGCAGCATTATTTCATGTAGCTTCGTACGTGATTGTGATACACTATTAAGTAATAAATGTCAATGTTGTTAAGTTCATGAGAGATCCTATGATCCAGATTTATGTAAATTAAACAAATAAGTACTGCGCGAAGATGAAATTGGTTTTATATGTTAATGCTGTGTGAAAAGTATGCGGAATTAAATTTTCTACAAGTTACAGCCAGCATGTTTTAAATATTACATCCGTACACCTTTCACACACACAAATTCTGTATCACCGTACACAACCAAGTTATGATGCAAGTTATGATAAATAGAAAATTAATAAAAGTATATAAAGAAAAATTTCATTGAATAATTTTTATTTTTGTTTTCGTCTTTCTACATTTCATATTTGGAAATGTATTATATAATAATATATTTTCAGAAAGAAAGAGAATGAAGCATCTTTAAATTCATAATTTATACAAGTTTCAATAACAGTAGACTTTTTTTTAATCTTATATTTTATTATATACTTTTTTATTTTTATGTGTCATATTCTTAATTCTTTCTAGAGTACATATTTTATGCACTATTTAAGAGATTCTAAAAATTTCCGATAATATAATTTTTATTATTGTAGTTACATAATTCACTAACAGTTTTATTAGATAAAATATTATTTTTAGATCTATACATAATTTATGATGAATAGAAAATTAATAAAAATATATAAAGAAAATTTGATCGAACTATTTATATTTTGTTTTACATCACATACAAACTACTTATATGATTATTGTATATAATTAATTTAAAATGTTTTGAAATGTAAACTATAAGACATGATTAAAAAAATACTACATATATAAACTTATATATTTGTATACTGTATTAGCGATCGAGTATCTCACAAATATATTAACAAACATTTAATAATTTGCATTAACAGAATTGCACCTATACAGGTACAGTATGGCCTCTTGCTCTTTTGGATGTTTTTACCTTTTCTACATCAACATCCGGAAACTGTTCTTTTACAGTTTCCAGATCCAGATTCGGGAATTTTCTGATTAACATTGCAACACGATTTCTGTTACGTCTGAAAGTTTTTTTTTAATGGAAATAAATTGAGAGATATATCATATCGTATGTGTATGTATTAAGCAAATAGCAAAGATTATTTCTACGTACGTTCTTGATTTGCGTTTCTTATTCCACAGTTGCTCTCTATACAAGCGTAGAAACTTGCGAGTTGCATATCCACCGAAGCCAAATAAATGTGTCTTATACCATCTCGTATTTATAAACTTTGGAATAGAATACTGAGCCATTTGATAATAAAACCTTATACCTACAAAGAGATAATAGAGCTAATATTATTTTATTTTCTTTGTCTATGTAATTTTCTATTGTAATTTTTTTAATGAACATTTTTAATTTTAAATATATACATAGAAAGTTATTATATATAAATGATATAGATCTTATACCTAAGCAATTATAAACAAATTTTCCAGGACGCTCTCCTGTCTCCCCTATCTCGAGCAAATGATATGCTCTGTTTCTTTCGCGAACGATTGACTCCAAATTACTCATACTGTCTTGAACTTTGTCCAAACGTTCAGGATTTGGAAAGATCTCATCTGCATTCTTGCAAGCTTCTTCCATAGTCATAAGCATATTACGTTCCTTCAATAAGACAAACCTACAAGTTTAAATTGTAAGTAATAAATCTGTAAGTCACTAGCATCTAAAATTCAACAAACACAACTCAGAATATGCAAGTTTCACCATAATTTGTGGAGATCCGAATTGCTTTTCAATCTCAATTCATCCTTTTTCCAAGATCGACCAACTCGTACCTCATTCTTTCCCCAATTTTTTGGATCATCAAAAAATTCCATTAAATCACGGCGTTCTGATGTAAGATGTATAAATGCACAGTGCAAAGTAGGTGTACTGCATTTATAAAGAAAACATATTAAAAGATAAAAAATCTAAAACCTTCAACTTTCATTCTATTTTTTAACCCTCCGAATGTTAAAATCTGTAATATAATTGCTGAAGTTGAATTTGTGTAAGACTCATTTATGTGAATTAAAAGTTATTAATACAAGAAATCAAAATGACAACTCGTATAAAAAAATATTAAATGGATAGATCCACTATCAGCTCCGGAGAGTTAAAGCAGAACTTAACATCAAGCACATCTATTTGTACCAGTTTTATTTGTGTCACATAAAAATTTCATTTATTATCAACAAATTCATGTTTAACATCAGGTATGAGGTGATATAACCTAACATGATGTGATATAACCTTAATCTCATTTTATGTATGTCAAATGATAAAAAAATCACTTAACAAAAAGTTTTTATATGTTAAAAAAATTAAATATTTACATTAGACGGTGAAAGTATTTTTAATATTTCTTTTAAACCAAGAAAAAACTATAAATGTGTATTGTGGATCAGGGAGCACCGGTAGATAGTACGAAATGTCACAAAATATAAGTGACGCAATTCGAGAGGAAAACAAACCTGCGAAGAAATGCACGTTTAGGAGACTCAATAACACTTGAGGTCAAAGATAAATTTGTGAATAATTTTGTTATGCCATTCATGCTCGTTTTAGTCTGCACAGCCTTCATAAACGCTGCCATTTTTCTCCGACTATCTCTCGGGGGCTCGGGGGCACTCTGCCGACTCTGCAACCTGCGTTCGAAAACCCCCCCAATACCGACTGGAATCCCGATAGAGCCTCTGAAGGAGAAAGTGGCAAACTGCTCTTCCTCCGATTGGACGCGGTCATTGAAACTCTACTCATAGGCGTATTCTTTTGGGCTGAACTTTTGCACCAGTTTATCTTTTTTCCTCTTTTTTCCTCCTAAAGAGAAAAGAAAGTTGAACTGGTGCAAAAGTTTAGTTAAAAAGAACAGGCCTTATGATGCACAATAGCTTCTTCTTTTTCTTCAAAATTAATGACCATGCCGCAAAAATGACGGCGATTCCGACCAGAATCGCAAATAAAATGAAATCAGAATACCGGTCCTCTCGAACCGGTGGGGAAATAATAATGCAATCGAAACAAATAATCTAACGCAGTTGCACAGTCAAAGCCGAAAACGCTTTTCAAAAAATGAGGCGATACAACATCCGAAGTGAAGCAAGACGTGCGTCCTCTCTCACGACACAATACGTATGATAGCCCCTATCACGAAATAATAAAAAGATCAAACTCAAGCGATCAGTCACGAAAAAAATGAACTCGAAACACAGTGTAGGAAAACCTGTGGAAAATCCGACAGATATGATTTTAGTGCCATCGCGCCTTGCGGGAAAAGTTAGAAGTATTGCCTGTCACGTGGTCACAGATCGCACGTATGTGTGTATGTATGGCCTAGTTTCTATCTAGGGTTTAGATCAAAATGTAAGAACCAACCAATTACAGTTGAGCATTCTTCTATCGTTTGACTGTAAGGGCCTGCGCACAATACAAGTATATCAAAGATTAGGAACAGGAATAAATATTAAAATTTCAACCTATCAGATTTATCAAACTTATTAGGTCAATAAATAATTTTGTTATTATATGTATCGTCGTTTTCGTAATTTACATCAATTACGCAACAATTTGGTTTACTATAACAAGATAAATGCTATCTACATTGAATAGATATTTAATATAGATATATGTATTTTAGTGAATGTACATTTTATTAGTATCGTTGGGCAAGTTATAAAAATAAGTATGATGACATTTATTTGGATATAGTTTACATAAACTTTATATTATATATGTACTTAATATTATTATGTATACATTTATTTACAATAAAATTTATTACAATATTAACGCGTTACATAATTTGGACGTACAAAATTTTACAAAAAAGTTTAATTTCAAGGTAGCTGAAAAATCAATAAAATTTGGAATTAATTTGATTTATTTTCATATTTGATAATTAGAACGGGATGCTAATAGGAGAGACCGGGGTCAAAAATTATACGAATAAGCTGTAAAACTTATATAAAGAACGTTATAAACAAAATATAAAAGTGTCAGGAAGGATAGAAGTTTATAATATATTTATTTACAAACTTCTATCTCTTTCTTACACTTGCATATTTTGTTTATAACATTTTTTTATATAAGTGTTATAACTTTTACTTTTAATCGCATACAGTCTGATTAAATAAAACTTAAAATTAATTTAAAATTTTTATATTTAACTCTGTGTCTTATATTTAACTGATGTGTTAATTCCTACCTGTTTATATTTATCGTCCTACCTATATAGTCCCTATCCATACTTATTGTTCTACCTATCCGCATTTTTATTTATTTATGCTTATTCAGGTACACCTATCTCCACTCGTGTATTGCTACTTGCATTACCTACTTCATAAGTATGCAATAACATCGCGAATATATGTAATAAGTTAATGGTTGCATTCATCAAAGTAGCTTTTCAATTATAATAAAAAATTCTTTAAAACAATAGATTTTTACTTTGGTTCCTTATGGATTTAAATGTATAAATCAATCATATTGAAGAATTTTACAACAGTTGCAAAACTGCTTTTTCTACTGAATGCAGCCTAATGCCTAACCGTCTTCTATTGTATGCTGATAAATTCAGCGGAATGACCTAATCACGATCATAATAATAATAAATAAGTAATAAACAGTAATTATTAACAGACTTTCAATCTTTAAAATACAAAAAAAAAATTAACAAACAACAGGGCTAATGAGAGTTAACACGGATAACCATACGTAAATTTTGCAGATTAAAAAAGTCTACAAAATTTTCGCTTAATTATTTGCGCTGACTCTCATTAACCCTGTTGTTGATTATTTTTGTATTTTAAATAAGCAACATTTCAAAAAAAATATAAGAACTCGCAATTTGCGAGCAAATTACCCTCCCGAATATTCAATTTATCTTTATACATTGGGAAAACAAATTTGTTTAACTAATTATACACATCAACCTTCGTATACTCTTCTTTCTTCTGGCCAGATTGAACTCACTTTTCATTGCTCCTGGCCAACATGGCTTCATATGCCAGAAATCGACAACAAGGAGAAATACTCCTTTTTGCTGCCGACTGCTGCCGATTGCTGCCGACTAATCGTCAGCAATAAGCATAAGATTTTACGCTTTTGTAACTCAAGCACTTTACGATGCGCGAAACACAAATGCGTCGCGAAGAGACCATAATATTAATAAAATTGACTTATAGATATTAATATGAATAATTATCAATCAATAATAATAATAATAATAATAATAATTTTATTAATATTACGAATAAATGTCGTTTATTCTCTATACTCGTTTATTCGAAACATATAAATATTAGGACTAAAAATAAATTTAAATAAAAAAAATATTTAAGTCACCAACGTTTTGATTTTAAAAGTTTCGAATATTATAAAACTAGATTCAATTTCTTAATATAAACATTATAATATAAAGAACAAAACTTTAATTTAAAAATAAATTGAAAATGGCTAAATTGATTATCATCCGATAATTCAAGGCTCATATAGTATTTTTAACGATTCGAACAATTCGTTGCTGAATCTGATCTCAAAGCATACGGAGATAAAAAATTCAGATAAATGATGTAAGATCCAAAAGGAATCATTTTCCCTTGCATCAATAAATATATCTCTTTGTATTTTATAAATTATTAGAATTATTTTTGTATAATTTATTATTTTAATATTAAATATTTTAAATTATGTAAAATTCTAAACGCGATTTTAAAATAATTATGACATAAAATTCTTTTATTTCTTGGTAAAATGTATATTTTGGATCTTACATCATGTTACTACTTTAACTGATATAAAATCCAGTTATTACATATGGATAAGTTATAAAAGATCAAGCTAAACTCAATGCATTGAAATAAACAATGATAATTAATATAATATGTATACAAATAAGTGTAAAACAATAAAAGGAATTTTTTAAGGAAATTAAACTTTTGATATATATGATATATATAGTGCCTAATAATGCAAAGAATTATTAATGTATTGTAAAAAAAACAAAATATTGTTAACAATTATTAAAACATTTAACACATAAAGTATAGTATTTCAAAAATTTTCCGCTTTTTTTATCGCAAAAGTTATATTAATAAAAAAAAGATACATTAAAAAGATACATTAATATCTACTTATAAATTATTCATGATATTGCCAGGGAAACGATGAATGACACAGTTTTATCTTGTGACAGCAAGCGATTGCAAGCGTAGTGTAGTAGCGGAATAGTAATTAAATGATACCAAATACACGCTCTGATCTTGTTGCTCTTTTATCATAATAGGAATCAATGCATGCACGAATTGATCGCGCGTTTTACAATTCCTTACTAGTCCCAATGTCAAGCGCAGATTACGATTGACGTCATTTACGCCGCACAAGTGCTCGGAATATTATTATACCTGCGCTATCCGTAATATAGTGTGATTGCATTATGGGAGTTTTAATTTTGTGTTGCATATCCAATTGTAATATTTTCTTTCGTTTGATATAATCAGTTGCTCGCGTTTTGTGATTACTAAAGTGAGTGAACTGCATACAATATCACTCAAAAGATTGTAATTGTAAATCATTCATTTATCATATTTTATTTTCTCACGATTGCTTTTAGAATTTTGCAAAATTTAGATCGTTGTATAGTTTGATAAATAATTATTTGACTTTGAAAAATTCTAAGAGTATTAAATATTCTCTGCCTGCAAAATTGCATAATGCATCTATAATTGAATTAATTTTTGTTTATACATCTCTTGGTCTTGTGTCTTGATCTCTATTTAAAAAATAGAAGCCAATTGATATAGGTAAATACATATGTTAGAATTGTTGATCAAGAAATATAAAGTATGTTTTTATCATAAATTTTAATTTTGAACTTGAATTAATTAAAAACTGTAATTTTGCAAAAAAAAATATTTGAGATGTATCAAGACATCCAATATTTTACTTCAATATTTTTATGCATCGTTATATTTTTACAGCAAGTGATAATTAAGTACTCCAAAAGATTTTAAAGGGTGATTCCTCAGATTAATTTAAGATGGGGGGGAAACTTTATATCATTATATATATCCAAAACAGCATAATTTCAAGGATACAAAATTAAAAGACAAATTTGATTTTTTTTCTAAAAAAAACTTCGAAAACTACAAGCTATTTTGATGAACTATGCATAAAGTTTCATCAAAATAATCCGAATTAGTTTTGAAATTTATGGAAAAAAAACTTATTTAGAAAAAATTTTTTGTTCAATTTTAACACCTTGTATTTTTAAAATTAAGCTGTTGAAATATATATAATAGTTAGGTCATATCAAGTTTTCGGCTTTATCTAATATGAAAAATTACTCCTTAAAACCTTTTAGAGTACTTAATTATCACCTTATATAGAATAGAAAAAAGTTTTTTTTAGAAAAAAATAATTCTTACTACATTTTTGTTATATATTTTTGTTACAATTACTTTTTTTAATCTTATAAATAATCTAATTCAAGACCAATTTGAAAAGTTGCATACTATAATGTGATTGAATAATACAAAATATCTTAAATAATTATTTACTCTAGGCTGAAATTAACTAATTTCTGTGTTATATATTTTAAAAACGATAAATAAATGTTGTGGGTTGAAAGAAATAAAGTTATACCTAAAAGCAATACTTTTATCAAGCAAGCATGGATGATAAAAGTTTCGGAGAAATCACCGCGCTTGAAGACTACATTAAAGAGTTTAAAATTGTATTGTATACATTCCAGTGTAAACAGTTTAAAATATCTTGTCGATTCTCAAAGACCTTGGTTTGAAAGGTAAACTCAATCAAAATCACATTTATTTACAGTATGATTAGTGTGCACAAATGAATATAGGATTATGTAGGCATTTCTCGACATATAAACAAAAATTTATATTTATAAATAGATATAAGTATCACAAAAGACGTGCTGCTAAATTTGGCTTTTTCGAAACAAATATGGCTTTTTTAACTTTTGTTTTAATTAATAATGAGTTTTACTTTTGCATTAAATATTAAATATTTTAATATATATAATTTGATTTAATATATTAAATATTTTAATATATTGGGTGTTCAAAATAAAGCGTTATAAATTTTTATCTTGGAAACACTGTATTATTGAGAAAAATTGTTCAGATAAAAGTTGTAGGGTTCGAAAAGATCTGTTTACTAATCTTATCAGTTTGACTTGGGTGGCGTCGCCAAGATCATGATTCTTTAAAATAAAACACCCTACTTTTGATTCCAGAATTTAATAGTCGATGTCGAGAGCTTTCCAAAATACAGTAATAAAGTTATTTTTTGAGTACTTTTTGAGTTACGATGTTTGAAAGTTATTAAAGTACCATCGGCGTTAGCATTACCCAAGGTGTCCGACCAATGGCTAAAATATCTTAAATATTGTTCAGGATCATGTCTTGGATATCATTTGTCAGGATCAAAGCCATTCGAGATTATTCCTCTTTTTATTTTCATTTTTGCACTAAAATTCATTTTTACAGCAAAACAATTTAAATATTAATGACCAAATATATGAGAAATACAAGATATTTTATTAAAATCTTAAAATTAATTTAACATACCATTAAAAAGAATATAACAATAGACGTTGCGACTCACAGAGTCTTCCTCAATATAATAAAATAAACCTATCTATTTTGTTTAATAATATTGCAAATCGGGAATAATTTTTTGTCAAGAGATGAAATAAAGAATATCTTTACAAAATTTAATACATATCATCAAAGACAACTTTACAATTAAGATTGAGGAAAACCGTTGTTTCAATTTTTTGGACATCTCATTAATAATAATAAGATCTACAAATAAAATTATTATAAATTAATTCCATAAAGATACTTTTTCTGAACGTTACATTTCATATTTTTCGAATCATCCACAATGCCAAAAAGAAACTATTTATGGTTTAATTGATCATGCTATTTTATTATCCCATCCATCTTTTTATGAGGATAATATTAAAAAATGCATAAATTTGTTGATGGACAATGGTTTCCCTGTCTCATTTTGACACGATTAATAAAAGGATAAAAAAATCTTTCCATTAATAAATCTAAATTTTTTAATTATGGTCAAAAAACAGATGATAATCGTAATATTATAAAAAAAGATCTTATAGTAATTCCTTATATTAAAGAATTTTCGGATTCAACATCGTTATTTAATAAATTAACAATTACTTTCGGGTTTAGATCGATAAACAATTTAAACAAAATTATTAAAGTACACAAAAATATTACGGAATCATTTCGAAAAAAATCACGTAGTTTATAAAATTAATTGTAAGAACTGCGATGCATCATACGTAGGACAATCAGAAAGACAACTGTAAACAAGAGTTAAGGAACATATGAATAATATAAAATTGAATTCATTGAAATATTCAGTAATATCAGAACACATTAAAACATAATCACTCTTTCGATTCGGAGAACACAAAAATCTTAGATATTGAACTACCATAAAAGATTAATAACAGAAATGATTTATATTAAAGAATAAAAAACGGTATTAATCGCATTAAAGACATTGAGTTGATCAATGCTTCATATTTTGACATCTTAAAGGAAATTTCTTAAAAAATATATTGTTTTAATGAATGAAATGCAATTCTAATAGAAACAATAAACAGAATACTTTTTGTTCTCCCACCAATCATTATCGAATGTGTATCTATATATATTCCCGATCACCGGAAGTAATACTCTTGTCACTTTTGTATCTAAAAAAAGCGTTATTATATATTGAAAATCTAAAAGAAATTGTATTACATTAATGTAAGTTTTTGTTTTTATAAATTTTTATAGTCAAAATTCCTATTAATTTTAAATTTATTGTAATTTGATTTAGACAAGTAATCTTGATATTAGTCTTACACTGTCGGACTAAACAAAATTCTCGCCGTCAAACGAGAATTGGGTTTTGAAACTTTTAATTATGGATCGATTTTAAGAATTGATGGTTCACTATCAATAATCATCAATTGGCATGAAAAAATTATTCTCGATTTCAATATTGTTAAACGAAATAGATAGGTTCATTTTATTATATTGAGAAAGACAAAACGTCTATTGTTATATTCTTTTTAATGGTATGTTGAATTAATTTTAAGATTTTAATAAAACATCTTGTATTGCTCGTACACTTGAATTTTGCTGTGCAAACTTCGAGCGTTATTTATTTATATCTTTATATTATTCATTTTTTTATGTTGCATTTGTTGTTTAATTAAATATATCTTTCAGAATTATGTGGGTTATTATACATTGCATAATTATATCTTTTCTGGTGAGTATGATTCATACTTCCTATCACGAATTTGTGTCAGCACCTTTAATAACTTCCAGGGATGCAAATGATATTCAAACGTCTCATTTATTCTTTCCAGGTATATAAAGATTAAGATATTTTTTCAACTTGTATGTGTGCATGCAATTTATTTATGAAGATTTATTTGATTTTTGATAGTAAATTAATAAATAGTTCATTTAATTAGGATTATTTATCTTCTAACATTTTTCTAGATGGAATTAATCATAATAATTATGAAAATATTCAAATTGATATATTTATACATATATATTCAAATAAAGAAGCTTTCTTTGTTATAGATATTAAAATTAAATAAGAAACAGAGTTACAAAATACAAAAAAATATAGGGAAATAGAATTTTATATATATATATATATAAACATCTCCTTTTTTTTTAAACAGATGTTTTGATAAATCTTTCTTTTTACACAGTCAGCTTCAAATGACCTTCGCATAATCTTGATCTTGATTTTTAATGTTATTTATTAAAAAGTTATTAACAAAACAATTTTTATGAATTAATTGTATACAATTTACAATACGAATTGTACACAATTTTAGTATAGTACGTGCGTTTTATGTATTAAATCTTCGCTTAAAAATACAAATTCCCTTTTTAAAAACATAAAAATTATATAAGAAAATAATTTGTCAATAATAAAATACAAAATAAATTAATGAAAATTTTTTGCGCGGTAATCAGTGCGAAATGAATTTCTTTATTATAAAATATCTATACCTTAAATTAAATTAAAAATCTTTAAATACATTTTCCGAGTTTGCTTTGAGCCATTTTCAATACGTTAAATAAAAAATCTTTCTACCTTCTCATGATAAAAATGTAAGAGTAACAAATCAATACTCTTCCTGTTCAATTGTTGCGTGGTTCAAAAGTTAAGTGGTAACGAATAAGGTATAGGAACTGTAGATCATGATTTTGAACATGTATTAAAAATACACGTGTATAAGTGTACACGTTTAATTAATATATGTTTCAATCCGTGAAATTTTTAATACATGGATACACGATTAATTAATACGTGTATCGAAATACACAGTTTAAAATGCACATATATCCATACGTGCATTGGTAGCAAGCTGACGTCAAAATGACGACAAAATGACGTGGCTTGTTACCTAGATACATTTCAATATACGGTTACACGTGTATTGAAATATACAGATACATTTATCATTAATAATTACACGAAATAAAATATGAATACGTTACACGTGTACCCGTATATTTCAATACACGTGTAACTGCGGCTGACTGTAAATGGAAAGGTTAAACAATTAATATTTTATTTAATAAGTATAAAAAGTTTTATGCTTCAAATATATGATTTTCTCTTTTTTAGTCATTTTCTATTTTCTCTTTTCTTTTTATTTTATTTTATCGCATTGATAAAAAATATATATCTCAACAATTTTTAGGAATCGCCATCTGCTCTATTAATAGGATTAGTTTGCAATCCGCGAAAAAACTGGCGATCAATATGTGAGTTGAATTTATATACTAAATAAATTCAAATTACATTCACGTATATTAAACATATCATGCATTTATGTGTACACGGATACCGATGAAATATTATGGTACTATTAAGGATCGACATCCTTAGAATTCGCGTCCCTCTTATATGCTTTACTAGCAAACGCACATTTAAATATGCTATTAAAATTATTATATGAAAATTAAAATGTGTAACATTATTTATTAATAACTAAATAAATGGAATTACATAATGCAAAGTTATTCGAATTACGCACTTATATAGTACGTACTTATACAGTAGATAAAAAAAATAAATATCATATATCATATATGACATAGGTTATCATGTATAGTAGAGATTAAAAAAAAAATGCTCGATTTGAATTTTTCATCATATTTTATTTTCAAGTAAAGATCTTGATGCTATTTTTAAATGTAATTCACAGAAAATACAATTTACTCTAAATTAAACGGTTTAATTATGAAAGACAATAAAAAAAATAATTATACTATAAGAACTGTTTTTTTCCGAAACTTATTTAATAATTTTACTTTAATAACATTCTTTTTATTTACGATTACAAAAAATTAAATCAATAAGAAAGCAATTATAGTATGAAAATATACGTTATTAATATTTGTTAGTAGAGCTATTACGAGTTTTTGACAGCATTGTATCTGTATGACGTACCGTCAATTAATTTGTCCATCACATCGAGTGAAAACTTAATTATCAACTTTGAAAGTATTACTTTTCTCATTACAGACACCAGTTTGTCCAACTTTATATTATAAACATTTTAAAATATTTTCCACAGTATAATGTATTATAAAAATATATGAAATATGTTATGTTATTGAACAATGTGAACATTAATTACATGGTAAAAAGAAAGTCGTGCATTTTTTGTTCTCCTTACTATATATTAAAAATATCCTTGAAACATATGTATCATATATGACGACTTGAATTGAAATATTTGCTATAATTTTTTTTTTAATTAGTTCTAATGCAAAAGTTACGGACCGGTCAGTCGATGAAATTCTCAATTTGATAATGCAGCTGGGCAATCTCTACGTTTCTATGATGGTCACAGACAATAGTAATAATGTGGAATTAGATAAACTTTTAACAACTTATTACAACGGATCTTATGATGTCGCTCAAATAATGAAAATTGTACGTATGCAAACTCAATCAACATCTTATTTCAAATATATGTGATATACTAGAGTTATACTCACAAAAACACTTTTATTAGACTTTTCTTATAATATATAAGATATAATAATATATAATATATAATATATAATAATAAACATACAAATATACACATAAACTTCTTTTAATTGCGTAATAATTAAGTAACTAATAATGAAAATTGCATAACTTTTATTGTTTAATATAATAATAGAAGTTAAATTCAAATCTGTCTAATTTTAAATGCAAATTTCTTCGAAAAGCGTGATTCCATTACTAGGCCGATCTTTCTCGCGAATATTCCCTGTCTAAATTTATCTCTCTAATTTTTCATCTTCTAGTGGTTCAAATAAATAAATATCATTTATGCAGACAAGCATGTTTACTTTTCTGCGCTTTAAATAAAAGATTTCCTCCAAAGAACAATCAAAATATTATTTATACGATACTTCGCATGTCAGCCATCGTTGTTATCGCTTATATAAAAAATTGTCGGAGAATTGTTATTACAATACATGTCGTATATTTACATTTTTCAGTTGACGCCACAATGTTCGATGATGTTATTGAAATGTATGTTGCATGGAATCTACAGAAATTGCTCAGAGCTTTTTGAGTTTCGCAAGACACAGGACGGATACTGCTGCACCTTTAATTACGTACGTGAAAGCGACGACATTCCTGAGTGAGTATTCCGTGCTTTCAAAATTCTCGCGAAGCATACAATACGTAATTTAACTACTTATTCGACTAGTTTGCCTACGTACAGGCAACGCAATGACATTTCAGAATGGGTAAATGAAGGTATCTTCAAAAAAGGAAAGTATATATATATATGTTTACAAAACTCTTGCCTACAGCTTCATTTGTACACAATTATATTGTACATAGTGTATTGCACACATAACATAAATTACCTGCACTCTAAATAACTACATTGTTGTAATCTCGAGAACGAAGCTTCGAAATATAATTGAAAATCAAACGAAATTAACTATGAGCGAAGTTCGATTGAGATTATATGATAAGTTTCGTTCGAGAGGATTATAACCCCGTCCCACTCCCCTAAAAAAAACTTACCAAAAAGAACTAGGCAGATAATTTTACAATGTAACTCTGAAGTATGAGTAGGCAAGATGGCTCTTGCGAAAGGTATTTTCACTTTTGGACTCTATTTGTGACATCGAACGGAATCCGTATTCTTGGCGTTTACCTTCTTTTTTTAAAAATATTATTGTATTTAGATGCAATATGGTCGTGTGTGCAATATCGTTATGTGCAGACAATTAAACTGTAGATTTCATTGTATAGACAAATAGAACCCTCTCTTCTCAGAAGCTATCATTGTATGTGCTTACATATAAAAATGTTTTACCATTTATATACGAAATTGTCTTATTATTTATATTAATTTATATAAAATTGTTTTATTTATCATTGTGTTATTTTATTATATTTTATCACTATATCTTTATGGTAAAGACAATAAATAGATTGTTATTTTTTTTAATTAATTATTTTAAATATTTTTTAAACATATATTTAAAAATGATAAATATCAAATTGATATCAATTGAATTGTAATACGCTTAATACCAAATAATTTGCATTATATCTTGCATTGGTTTTTGATCATTATTGATCGTAGTATATCAATATAGGAAAATACTGTTGTTCGCCTTAATCTATTTATGTACACACGATAAATTAAGTACCGCGAACAGAAAAATCGATCTTTTATATAGAATAATTCATGAGTACTTTTTAATTATAATATTAATATGGAAATAAATTTTTCTTAACAGATATTTAATTGGAATCAATTTTTAATCAAAGAAAAACTTATTTAAAATCAATAAACATAAGTTTTCTTATTTTTTTATATTCCAATGTATATTCTTGGCAATATATATTAATTTTTAATGATTAATAATTCATTGTTATGTTTTATTGAAAAAATTATCTTTCATATTAATTTGATTTACATTTATATTTTCAGTTTTAATAAAAGCATGCGGTACAATAGTATTTCATTTGTACAAGTTTTGTTTTATAGTTTATTAATTAGAAGTGCATGAATCAGTTGGAATTCGGATCGAATCGAACAACAATGGATTCGATTTGATTCATTTTTGAACTTAAGAGATTCGAAACCGATTAAGTTTAAAGTTTTGAATCATAATAGTTCGAAACACTCTATTTTATTTGTTTCATTTAGAGTGACAAGATACAATGTACATGAAGTAGGACATCCATCATACAAAAGTAGTACACTATCATTTTTTTCACAAAGATTGACAAACATTAAAAAAAAACGGAGAACGGAGAATGGAGAATAAAATGGAAAAGCAGACATTGTTGACCTAAAATTATTATTTTGTATTTCTTTTAAACTTTTTTTAAATTCATTTAGACAGTACGAAAAAAACAACTTTATGTAAAAAATTTCTAAACTTAAAATCAGATATATATTTGGACGTTGAAAAAAGAAAAAGCGAAAATGCAGAGTGAAAAAAGTGGAAGCAACGCGAATTAAAGTTAATATCTAATCAGCATCTTATGTAAATCAATATCGCGATTTTATGCTGGATGCTCATTGATTTTGCGGTCTTAATGTCTTATTCCATGCTTATCCTGTACTATATTAATATATTTCAAATATCATTGATAGAGACAGTGTCATTGTGACTTAATATCTTTCAATCCTATCGCTCGCTTCTAAGTCTCAAAAGTAGTACAAAAAAGAGTGCACATTGAAAATCCATCGCCCGAAAAAAGAATACATATACAATAAAAAGAGTACGAATGATTACCCTAGCTTTATTTATGCACGATTCTTCCATATATTATCTCAATTGCGATCAATTATGTATCAGCATATATCAAAATTCTTATGAATGCCCTTATGTTTATTTCATATCATTGCTTATCGCGTATCATCGGTTATCATTAATGGATTCTACTGACTTGAAAAGACAAAGTCGCTCAGTAATTCTTTATTATGATTGATTTATATATTTATATTACCAAAGAAACTAAAAACAACACTAGTTATAATAAAGAATCACTGCGCTAGCTGAATGGCTCTGACTTCTATAGAGCAGTCTGACACAGTGACAGTCTGTTTTTTATGGTTCAACTAGTATTACACTTTTGTAACTTAAAGTGAGATATAGGTATTTTTTTTTGACAAAACTTTGCCAGTATAAAATTTTCATTTATCATTTTGTATTTTTATCATAACTTTAAAAGCTATGGCTCATAAAGCATTTATAAAAATTTTATGTGTACATAAAATTTTTTTTTATTTTTACTTGTAGAGTATGCTGATAAAGTTTTGCGAAAAATTGGGACACCCTGTTAAATATAAGCATCATAATTGTATGAAAAATTGATGACAGAAAAATTATTATTCTAACAGACTGAACAATATGATTAAACTAATGAGAGACCAGGAACGAGTGGAGAATCTCGGAATAGAACATGGTCTATCAGTCATAATGGATCCACTTTTAGATGACTATTTTTATTCAATATTGCCTATTAAGGGTTGGAAAGTAAGTGAAAACGACATTATGATTATTTTAATTAGTTGAGAAAGCAAAACAGTCATTCTTAATTATATCCCACATTCTTCAGAACGACTTATAATACATACATACACACACACACACACACATACACACACACACACATTTTGGAGCTATAATTAAATTTGCTATCAAGGAAAAATTATTTATCATTCATTTTATGATGATAATGTAAAGTTAAAACAGTTACAGTTATAGTTACAGTTACTTATTATGAGTTGGAAAAGTTATTCGTTCAGAAAAAAATCACAATTTGTAAATCATTACTCTTGCATTTCTTAGACAGGATCGAATTAATATATTCAATTTTCCTTGAGAATGATTTGAAGTATGCAAGCATGAAGTACGCATGTCGATTGCGTACGGATATATATGTGTATATATATATTTTTAATATATTAGGTGTTGGAATTAATTCGTAGCGTTTTTAATGAAAGATATCTTAGAAATGGACTTTTTATTATTATAGATACGCACAAAGAATCGCTCTGACTTCTTAATACATTCTTATCTGTAATTTAATTGAATTTAAAAAAATGTGGTGTGCGTGCATGTGCGCGCGTGCGCTCGAGAGAAAGAGAGAGAGAGAGAGAGAGAATGGGGAAGAGTGGGGAAAGGGAGGGAAAAGAGAGAAATTTAGTAAACTAACATTCATTGAGTTTTTAGGTGACTGTGTTCAATCCTACTGATTATCCAGATATGACCAGTGGTGGTGTCACGGAAGTATTCGCTATGCCTCAATACGAAACATATCTGAATGTGGAAGCAACGCTCTTTAGCAGTAGTCAAACCATTATAAATTTGCCCAGAAATAAACGTAAATGCATTTTTTCAGATGAAATAGTTTTTTCAAATATTACGATATATACTTACAGTGATTGTATCGTCAATTGTAAGATCAATGACATACAGGAGTTCTGTGGATGCAGACCATTCATTTACCCACGTCGTGGCAAGAAAGAATGTTAGTAAAAGCACATTATTAATTTTTTTAATTGTTCATGCTTCCAACGATTGTTAATTTGACTCTCAAAAAGTCAAAATGTTTTGACCTTTCCGTCGCTCACTGTTTATTGAAAAGTTATTAACAAAACAATTTTTATATAAATAGAATATAATTTCTGAAACAAACAAAGTATATTTCAGCAAAGTATATATAGGATAAATCTCGTGTTTCACGTTTCCAAGCGATTATGATGTGAGATATGCATGCTATTTAGCCCATTTTGACATAAAAGAAGATCATTATATGAATTATTTAGCAGAGTTTATGTTTAAAACAAGGTGTAATTGTAATGAAAGAATACCGCAACATTTTAACATAACAGCTTCCTTATATAATTAATGTTTTTTAATTAATGTTGCAGCAACTATCAGTGAATAAAATATAATATTTTCTCGGAAAAATGTTAACAACATATTATTTATTATGTGTTAAATGTAACCACGTGTTTTCTTCTCAATATTATTATTTTGAGTTGTAATCCTAATACATACAAATACCGAACCACGCGAAACCTCTTTAAGTATCAAGGTCAACATTAAGGTCAGTCGGAAATCATTTCGGACTGACTGTGTAAATGGAAATAATTATTTAAGTTGTAAAAACAATCTAATTTTTTAAAATTTGCTTTATAAAAAAGAAATTTTAATTTTATTTATACAATTTTATCTTATTTTACAGATTAATTTTACAAATATTCTTTATTTATTTGTGATTATTATTATGCTTTACATATAATACATAAATATGTGTGTGTGTGTGTGTGTGTGTGTGTGTGTGTATATACTTTTTTAATAATCTTTATATATATATATATATTTTTTTGTTATATTTCAGATTCATGGCGTATTTGCAATATCACGGACTTCCAATGCCTAAATAAGTATAAATGTAAACATTTTATTATATTATTAATAATAAAAATAGTTACTTTTTTACATAAGCAATTTCAAAATTTTAATATTTTTATTACCTATTATATAAATAAATTAATAATACTGATTATATCATTTACTCAATATATTGGTCATTTATTTTCTGGAATAGCTAAACAATTGATGATTTTCCCTTACGAGGACAATCATAGTTTCTTTCTCGAAGAAGAAGACAAAGCTTTACATTGTTTACATTGTTATCCTGCTTGCAACGATACTGCTTATGCTATATTAAGTAGAAGAAATCACATGGATCACGGTACATTTGAACCTAACTTATTGTAAGCATGGCATTTTTATTGTTATAAAAAATAAAATACTTTTTGAAGATTATTTCTAAAAAAGACGTGGTCATATCTTTGTTTAATTTCAGTCCGAATTACAAAATTACTAATGAAGGAGTGCTGCATGTATACTTTTCGAACTACCGCACAATCCAATTGAAACAAGATGTGTCTTCTTACTGGTATAATCTTTTAAGTAAGTACAAATTGTTAAGAAATCATAGTTGTACATGGGAGTTTAAACTTTTACAATTCAAAATTTTGCAAGTCTTTATTAGATTAAAAACTTTTCGAAAAGATTTATGAAGTAAACTCAATCTATTTTGAGTATAGGACCAATCATAGAAATAAGATTCTTTCTTTTATTTAATGCTTCTTTCAGAAATCTTATAATTATGAATTTAATTATTTTACTTAGTTTCTTTAAAATTTATTCTAATAATTATTTCTTAAGGCGGATATTATATAAATAATTTTTTGTAAAATGGATAAAATTGATAAGCGGAAGAAATGTAAATGACATATCATACAGAATTGATCAATGTTTAATTGAAATTCCCATTATAAAATAAATTATATAAGTATAAATATTTAGTGCCGAGACATAATCGATATATTTAATATTTCAGCACTTTATATCATACATATATAATTAGATTTTTGAAAAAATAACTTTAATTTGCGATATTTCTGTCTTTATCATTTTTAATTAGTTGCATATTGCGGAAAAAGAAGTAAATATATATATAGAACGTTCCATTCAGTATGCGAAACTAATTATAATTGAATTTTTTTACAGTTTTGTATCTTTTCTTACAAAACATATGAATAAGATATCACATGATCAAAGCTAGAGCAGAATAGAAATTTTCTGTCCACTTTCTTCTGTAAGATGTTGAAGGGTTCTCAAAAATTTAAATTTTTAATGTTTTTAAATTTTTTAATGTTTTGTACGTCACGTTTCTTCAGTCTAGTCTAGTTCTCGTGCAAAAAAGAGATAATATTTCTTACATAAAGAGCAATTTCTAATTATCAATGCTTACTTTGCAAATATATTGCTGAAACGAGAAATATTTTCCGATAAACATGGAAAAGTTTATTCGACTTTTCATAATTCCAAAAATAAAAAAATAATTTTTAATATACATATATAATTAATATTCGGTAAAAAATTTTTTAATTTGATTATGTATTGGATTGGAGAAAAATTCTGCGGTATTTTGTTAGCTTATAATTGAATATACAATATCTTCGTTAAAAATGATCAAAATTTAAATTTGAAGAAAAGGTTTTAAAGTTTGAAATCTCTACTTTCGAATGGTTACTATATTTTTTGAATTTATGTGAAATGTGTAATTTGTATATTTAGAAAATTACGAGCTGAGAAAGAGAATTTTTTCTTCTCACTTTGTAAGTCACATGCCAAAAGAAGTTTGCAAAAATTTTCGACTATCTATATCGTAAAAGTTTGGAATTTTCCTTACAAAATCGTTTTTTAAAAATGTTTCTACGATTTTTTGTTCTTGAGTTATTTGTGAATTAAATAAAAAGGAGCATTCTAACTTTGATCGCTCATAAAAAAAGTAACATTTTTAACACAAATGTACATATATTCTATATATTTTTTTTTAAATTGGCAATTACACTACTTAATACAGCAACGTTTCAGCTTTAAATCCTTAAATTCTTTAAGAATTTGTTTTATTAATTACGGTACGATGATTTTTAACGGAATTATAAGCAATCAAAATCAGAATGCTCTTTTATTTAATCCGTGTGTAATTTGGTAATAAAAAGTCGCAGGAACATTTTTTAAAAACGAATTTTTTAAGGAAAAATTTTAAACTTTCACATCTGGTAGTAAAAAATTTCGCAACAAATATATTCAGCATGTAATATTGAGCTAATTAAATTCCACAGACCTTTTCCTCCAACCCAATATATATTATGTACATGCATTTATAGCAATATTTATATCCTTTGTACTGATGAAATAATGTGATAAATTTTCATTTAATGTTTTTTGAAAATTTTAGACGTTTTACTCATTTTTAGAAAATCTATCGTTTTAATTTAAACATAGATTTAGAAATACTTTTTAAAAAATTGACATTTTGAGAATTATTTAAAATATCTGTAACAATACGTTTTTTAAATATTAAATATTAAATATTTCTTTAAATTCAATAATTGTTATTAAATCTGAAAAATAATGTTAAAAAAATACATTATTATGGATATTTAAATAATATTAATCCTAAAAATCCATTTTAAAAGAGAGATTCTAAATAGGCTTGGAGTGTATACATGTGTGTTTGTATATGCTCGTGTACTTACGAATTACGAAAAGAGATAGCATTATACATATCCGATCTATAAAACATTGATTAAAGGGTAATATATCTGTGTAAAAGAAGAGAAAAGATGACGGTGATATCACAGGAAAAATTAGCTATCTCTTTTACAACGAAAATCGTCATAGGAAACTCCTGTTTGCTCACAAATCAATTGCTTGCAGCGTCGTTTGCCTACATCACTTTTACCAACAATTCGTTTGCGCATACAAATTATTGCCTACACTTTGCGCACAAATAAAAATTTAAGAAACAAAGTCACATTTGCCTACATGTATTATTGCCTACAGTTCTATTGCCTATACTATTACATATATTATTATATATTTATATTGTATTTATATTATATATTGTATATCTATTGCATATACTATATATATATATATATATATAATATATATATCTCTGCTTTAAAACACACAAATTTTCTGTTTAAAAATACAAATTATTTTCTTACTTAACTTAACATTAATTTTATGTTTATGCGCAAAAGTGCATGTAGGCAATTGAACTGTAGGTAATCATTTTTGTAAACGGACTGTCGATAAAAGTGATATAGGCAAACGATGCTGATAGTCAATTGATTTTTAGACAAAAGGAGCCATCTCAATCGTCATTACATTCGCGTAATGCTTTTTAAAAATAAACATTGAAAACATGCGGCCGTTTTATCAAATTATCTTATTTTCTCTTACTAGTCATCGTATTACATAAATAATCATGTTATAGGTGATATCGGCGGTTTATGTGGTATCTTCATTGGCTTTAGTTTCATCACTATAGTGGAGCTTCTGTACTTCTTTGTGCTCCTGTTTCACGATTTGTTCTGCAAAAAATCGGCTTTGCAGAAGGATGATCGCAAGACTGAAATCCCACCAGATCAAACTCAAACTACAGGAGAATTATATTGGAATGAACTGTTGCCGCGATCTTGGCATTCAGCGAAATACGGCAAATTTTCTACTAAAAAAGCTAGATATTAACTAGCGGAGTTATTATAGAATTATTCAAGAAAATTTCTGATTGAAATAATTCCATTTTTGTCAGTTAATATATTAGACTTATAACCATGAAAATTTCCTCAACAAAATATATACTTTTAATTTAAAATTTAAATCAAGATCACTGGCAAAAATCGAATCAATCTGTAGACTTTCCACCACTCCCGATTAAAATCGGCGGTTCTCTTTTATTTGAATACCGTAAAATAAGAAATTTTGACCTAAAATCAGGGTAATTTTAGCCGAAATTTTGATTATGATAATATGTATATCAAAATCGCAACATAAGCTATATATGTTAAAAACGTTTTAAAGATATTTTTAACGGGTCGTCAGCGAGCCGTCGTAAACATCTCCGTCTGTCCCTCGCGATTTTGAAGTCGTAATTTCGTTATCAGTATGTTAATTTTGTTCTTATTATTTCTTATTTCTTCTTTCTTACTTAATCTTACATGGTATTTTCATATTTCTCGTTTTGTTGTTATGCATTATCATTTTGTATAGAATATTTTATACTAGTGCAATAGTTTTTAATATCCGTGTAGCTCTTTGTTCGTACATATTTTACTAGAGTCCATTATCATGTGCTGCCGATGTAGGAGATATCCGAGAGCATTCTTATATTCTTTGTATATTATTCCCTATTATCAGCATTCTTTTTTTTTATGCGTTTATCGAATTATGTTTTGCTGTATGCCGTTGGCCGTTACTTTTTTTAATTTCATAAGTACGTATATTATTATAATACAATATGTTGCTTGTGCCTCATGTTTTGTTTTTTGTTTTAGTTTTTTACGTCAACGTTATTTTATATTATTACTTATTATTATTATTTACTTTCTGTTTTTCTTTACTTATATATTTTCTAACATATAATTGTACATCGTTATTATAACTTAATCATTTATACATAAATTTAATTATGAGTCATTATTATCAACCTATGTTGCAAATGTAAGCGTTTTTTGTCGCTTACAACGCGCATTTGCACATTCTGCAAGACGAACAATAACGAGCACATTTCTGTTTGCACGAGCTCTGCGCCTGGTACTGTATCTGCGCCTCTGAGGATGGTAGGTTCTTTCTCTGCACTTTCTGGACTTGAGACTACTCTATTTCTCTCTCCCATTAATTTTCAATCCGCTCAAGGATCCGACTCGGTAAATTCGATAGCCTCGGAAATGACGGACATCCCCACTGCGCTGTCCGAGCTTGGAGCTACACTTGCCTCTCTCTCGGCAACTTTGTCATTCACGGACAGCCGTATTGCCTGGCTGGAGCCTGGATATAGATCTGGGCTGGCGATCGTATAGAGTGCAAGTTGGAGACGTTGTTTAGTCGCCCTCGATTTGTTCAGCGGCTTGCCTATGTAGAGCAGAAAACTGAATGTCTGACATCGACCTTTGATGTGCTGTCTTTGAGTGCGCTAAGAGCTGGTCAGCTCTCTCTTGAGGACTGTCTGTCCCGCCTGGAGAGTGGTACCTGTCACGGGACTCTGATTCCTGCGCTCGATATCTCAGCTCTGCCTGCTGACTTTTTTGTCACACTCCTTGAGAGAATAGAAGGGACCATCATTTTTTATCTGCCTGTTGTGGATTCCAAGGACACGTCGCTATTCCGGGGTACTTTCTTACCCGCTTTAATCGGTCTGCGGCATGTCGGGGGGAAAGGGGGAAGAAGAGGAGTCGCACTTTTCATTAGTGATTTTTTATCTTTCCGCGAGCTTACCTTTGTTGCTCCTCCAGCTAGTCTCGTGGAGCTGGTGGGCATCATCATACTCAGTAATCATAGAAAAATAGTTAATAATTGTTGTATGCGTTTATCGTATTCTCCCCACTCGCTGCTCAGTCACATCGAGTTTTGTTTGTCTGAGATTGCTGTCGCACTGATTTCATCGTTTACATGCGCGATTTTAACATTAATATGTTTTCGCAAACCGACAGCGGTCTCATTATCATTTTTGATGTCGCTCAGACAGGTTGTCGATTTGCCGATCCGCATAACATCTGCTTTCGAGTCGCTTCTGGATTCTATTCCGGTTTCATCCGTCATGGACGTCGTCGAGTCCGATGCATGCGATATCTTTGACATCAGTGATCACTGTGTCGTTTATGCAGCTCTGCGCTTGAGGAGACCATCGCGTCGGTCGCGGATATTCTTATATCGTAACATTAGATCGATTCCTAATCGATTTTTAATTTGATAGAGGCTGAACTCTCCC
The DNA here is from genome assembly GCF_000204515.1 of Acromyrmex echinatior. Next base: position 762,348 of record NW_011627157.1, read on the forward strand.
AAATCGATTAGATGCCTCTTTTCAATTTTTACATCGACGCTATGGTTCCCTTCTTTGAATCCTCGATACTCTCTATATTTAATCGCCTTGCTCCGATTTTTCTAGGGCACTCTGCTCGGCCTTCTGCCCCGTGGATTAACGCCGTGGTAAAAAAATTGATTGCTTTGAAATCTCGAGCTCTTTAAATAAGTTTAAGCGCTCCAGTACCGACTCATTCATTATAGAGAGCTTCGAAATGCTATTACTGCAACTGTGCGTTGCGAAAAAAAGGCTTTCCTATCCTTACCTCTTTCCTAACTCTCCTTAATTTTGGCGTAACCTGTCTATTCTTGGTGCAGTCTCCTCGTCCACTCCATCTATCCCAAACCATCTTCTCGATCCATCTCGCCTCAACAATTATTTTATCGATTTTACTCTCTTCCTAGTTCTATTCTCGATTCCCTCTCACCCTCTCAAATCTCTTGTTCATCTAACTTCATCACTCCTGATTCTTTTTCTTTTTCCCCTATTACAGCCACCTATCTTTTTAATATCCTGAAGATCATAAAATTTACTTCTGCCAGTCCTTTTGACATATCTGATTGTATATTCCTATTCTGTCTTCCACAATGTCTTGACCCTCTCTTTTACATTCTTAATTATTCCTTATCTTCCATCTTTTCCTCTGCTTAGAAGTAAGCTGTAGTATTTCCAATTATTAAAAATAGTAATACCTCTTTACTCTCCTCCTTTCGACCAATTTCTATCACTCCTTTCCTCTCTAAACTGCTTGAGCTTTGTTTCGATCAATTGAATGACTTCTTTGGAAAGTGCAATTCGATTCCTGATTGTCAGTTTAGTTTTCGCAGTTCTCACAGTACTACTACTTATCTAATACTGTGTTACGCGGATTCGACTCAGGATTATTATCCTCGTTTATTGTTCTTTATTGTTCTTTTTCGAGAGCTTTTGATACAGTTGATTACGAATTGCTTCTCCTGAAGCTTCTTTCCTCTAATCTATCTTCTTCCGCTTTTTCATTTTTACGTTTCTTCCTTACTAATCGCTCTCAACGTGTTCTTTAGAATCTTTCTCCCTCCTTCTCTCCTCTTTGCAATATCCCCTCCGGCGTTCCCCAAGATTCCATCCTTGGTCCTTTATTTTTCATGATATTTATCGCTGACCTTGCGTCCATATCACTTAACTCCAAACTCTTCACGTATGCTGATAGTGTCGTACTATTGTATTCTTTTCATATATCCGAAGCTTCCTCTGCTGCTGCTGACATAAACCAGGATCTTTTGCTCTATTATGCAATGGGTCTCTTCCAATGCACTCCATCTTAACCCTTCTAAATCCTCTTTGCTTGTTGTAGGATCACTTTCCTTACGATCCCATCTCTCTTCTTTCAACATTCTCTTTAACCACTCACAAATTCTATTTCTCTCCCTCTGTCAAAATTCTTGGAGTCCATTTTGACTCTTCCTGGATTTTTTATGAGCATATCGTGATGAAATGTCGCGCAGTCTTCTTATGTTTTCACTTTTTATATCTATTTCATCACATCCTATCAACCTCACAGAAATTCCTAGTATCCCTGATTGTAATTTCCTTGTTCAACTATGCCGACTTGATCTACATATCAGAGTCCAGCGTGTTCAGAATTCATGTTTTCGTTATTCTTTTAATGTATGTAAGTATGATCATATCTCCTCTTGTTTTTTGTGCTCAAGATGCATCACCATGCATTATGTTTTTTACTTGTGTTGTCTTATTTTTCATTTTCCTCTAGCATTCCTCGATACCTCCGTACCTTGAATTCCAATCTCCATTCTGATGACACACAATATCATAATTCCTTATCTAGACATCGAAATTCAAGGCTGCGTTTTCCTACACTGCCACAAAATTTTACAACATACTCATCCCCTTCAGTTCCTTCGTATCGCTCTGTCGCTACTAAATTCATATCAATGCTTTAAGTCTATTTACTTTAATTGTCAGTATTTTTTATATTAATTCTGGTTTTTTTAATTGTCTTCGTTTACTATGTGATAAGTCTGCATTTATTATTTTTATTTTAATGCTTTTTTGCGATTATATTCAAATCATTCTTGTGCTCTATTTTTTTAAAACTATTGAGTTATTTACTAAGCAAGAAGTTTATCTTTCTGAAATTGTACTAATTTCTCTGTAATTTGTAATTTGTAATTTGTTTTATTTTCTGGGAAGTATAGTAATAGCAGTTCTGGTGGTGCCTCACCATTTGTGTATGCTTTATAATTTCTCTATACACAATAAATAAAAATAATAATAATTTTAAGACATTGTACGGTTTGATTTTGGATATGTGTATTGTCATTTTTTTTAATGGATCAATATTATACCAACTGGATCAAAGCTATATCATTTTACACTATATAAAAGAATATAATTACATAAATACAACAATACATTGTACATGTACAGTATATAATTATAATAAAAAATGATTAAAATGCAATATACGGGAACAAGCAACAAGAGATTTCAGAAAGCGTCTATTCTAGTACACATGGTTTCTGATAGGTTGAAATTTGTCATTTCCTGTTCCTATTGCCTGTGCTTTTTATTATGTTTCCAGCTTTATAAGTAGAATCGATTCTAGATTCAGGATCAATGGCGAAGTGACAAGTGTCACCAGCAATTGGGAATAAAAAGCTAGGACTTTATTTTTTTCTTTAATTCTTATATGATTAATAAAGACAGACATTATATTGCATTTGCATTTACTTCAAAAATTATAATTTGTTATGAAATTATAAAGTTTATGTCCCAAAATGGCGAACCGTTAAGATGTATTTGCCATTATCCCATATATCAGTAGATATGCATTGATATTCCCAGGTTGAAGGTTAAACATAGATTGACAATCTAAGTCCAATAATGAAAAAACATTATTTCAAAACCTCTCCAAAGGAGGACCATCGAATGAAATAGATCAGTTTAATGCAAGAAATCCATGTAAATGTCATAAATTTATTAAATTAATAAACAATTAATTTAAGCTCAGGTTTCAAACTGTGATATATCAACAATGTAATTATTGCAATATAATATATGGTATTATATACGCTAATATGAATGCTGCAAAAAATTTTAAGTATAATATCACGTTGTTTTATATTATTTTATCGATTAATGCTGTCAAAAAATGATTTGTGATTTGTTAATATTTATTAATACAGACATTCCATATTTAAGAAATTAAACTTTGTTTGATATATAATATATAATGTCTATTAATGCAAAGAATTATTAATGTAATTGTAAAAAACAAAATGTTAAAACTTTTAACACATAAAGTATAGTATTTTAAAATTTTCAGCTTCTTTTTTATCGCAAAAATCATGTTGCGATACATTAATGCCTATGTATTGCACACTTATAAATTATTCATGATATTCCGGGGAAGCGATGAATGATATAGTTTTATATTTTGCGATAACAAGTGATCGCAAGCGCAATGCAATAGCAAAATAATAATTAAACGATACCACATGCACGATCTGATTTTGCTGTCTTTTTATCATAACGGGAATCAAGGCATGCACGAATCGAACGCACGCGCATTTTACAGTTCCCAAGTCCCAATGTAAGTCGCAAATTACGATTGACGTCATTTACGCCGCACAAGTGCTTAGGATATTATTATACCTGCGCCGTCCGTAACACAATATAATTACATGTGGGAGTTTTCATTTTGTGTTGTATACTTGATTATAACATTCTTTTTCGTTTGATATAATCGGTGACGGGCGTTTTACGATTATTAAAGCGAGTGAATTGCATATACTATCACTCAAAAGATTATAATTGTTATAAATCATTAATTTGTTATATTTTATTTTTTTCAAGATTGCTTTCAGAATTCTGCAAAATTTAGATCGTTGTACAGTTGTTTGATAAATAATTGTTTGACTTTGAAAAATATTCTAAGAGTATTAAATATTCTCTGCCTGCAAAATTGCATAATATTGCGTAAAACGCATTTATAATTAAATTTATTTTTATTTACACATCTCTTGATCTTGCATTTTGGTTCCTATTTAAAAAATAGAAGCCAATTGATAAAGGTAAGTACATATGTTATACAATTGTTGATCAAGAAATATGAGTATAGTATACAGTATGGTTTATCATAAATTTTATTTTTGAGTTTGAATTAATTAAAAACTGTAATTTTACAAAATATTTGCGATGTATCCAAGACATCCAATATTTTAATTCAATATTTTTATGTATCGTTATATTTATACAGTGATTGATAATTAAGTACTCCAAAAGAATTTAAGGTGGGATTCTTCAAATTAATTTAAGATGGAGACTTCATATTATCATATGTCTAAAAAAATGGCATAGTTTCAAAGATACAAAATTAAAAGGCAAATTTGTAAGTTTAAAATCAAACTGTTGGAATATATATATAAATCATATTAAATTTTCGGCTTTATTTAATATGAAAAATTTTTCTTTAAAACCTTTTACAGTACTTAACTATCGCCTTATATAAAATAGAAAAAAGTTTTTAAATAATTCTTATTACATTTTTATTACATATTTTTATTACGATTACTTTTTTAAATCTTATAAATAATCTAATTTCAAGATTAATTTGAAAACTTTTATATATGCAATAATGTGAATAGTATTACATCTTAAATAATTATTTACTCTAGGCTCGAATTAACTAATTTCTGTGATATATACATAAAAACAGATAATTAATGATGTTGGTTGAAAGAGATAAAATTAAACCTAAAAGCAATACTTTTATCAAGCAAGCATGGATGATAAAAGTTTCGGAGAAATCATCGCGCTTGAAAACTATATTAAAGTATTTAAAATTATATTGTAATTATTCCAGTATAAACAGCTTAAAATATCTTGTCGATTCTCAAAGACCTTGGTTTGAGAGGTAAAATCAATCAAAATCACTTTTATTTACAGTATGATTAGTGTATGCACAATTAAATATAGAATTATGTAGGAATTTCTAGATATATAAACGCAAAAATTTATATAAGTATCATAAAAGACTTGCTGCTAAATTTGATCTTTTCAAAATAAATATTTTTTTAACTCTTGCAAATATCTTTTTAACTCTTAATTACAATAATAAATTGTTTTATTTAATTAATAAATGATCTTTAATTTTGTATTAAAATAAAATATTTTAATATATAAAACTAAAGATGGATAAAAGAAGGGAGAAGCAATATCATATTCAAGAATTAATTCAGGCAACATGCAAACATTATTGTCGTTTGACATCAAAATGACATAAGCTTGCTACTTGGGAAACACATAATACTTTTAAATTATTGTTTATAAATTTAATTAACATATTGTTGTATAATTAAGATTTAGTAATACAAAAACATTGATTTAAAAAATATGACATTATTATTATATTACTAAAATAATGTCATATGAAGATCGTACTTTTGGAAAAAGTAATAATTCGTATCTAAAAATAAAAAAAAAGTTTTTTGTATGTATGTATAGTATATCTTTTTATTTATTTTTCTTGTTTTTAGATCTATTTATAATTAACTTTTTATTTAAAATGAATATTTCTTAAACTGCACACTATTTTATTTGTATTTTTGAAACACTCTAAATTATGCGCAAAACTAATGTATTTAAAAGATCTTAGTATAATAAAATTTTGCTTCAACAGGATTGGTTTGGATGTTGCTCACTCATTTAACAAACTTGCGCTCGAAAGCTAATTCGCATATAATATAATACGATTGTATCTTTATTTTAGTAATGATAAAAGCGGTTTAAGCACATGAGTTGCATATACATATAGAAAAATATAAATAAAATAAGCAAGCAAAGCAAATTAATAGGGTACTATTAATTTGCTTTACTTGCTTATTTTATTTATATTTTTAAAAGTTCGAAGATACAACAATAGAGATAAAAGTAAAGCAAGAGTAGATTTATTTACCTAACCACTTTAACTAAATAATATCATTTTTGCACTTGTGTAATTAAATATATCTTTCAGAATTATGTGGGTTATTATACATTGCATAATTATATCTGTTCTGGTGAGTATGGTTTATACTTCCTATCAAGAATTTGAGTCACAACCTTTAGTAACTTCCATGGATGCAAATATTAAAACGGCTAAGATATTCTTTCCAGGTATATTAAGATTAAGATATTTTCTTAACTTGCGTGCATGCAATTTATTTATAAAGATTTATTTGATTTTTAATATACTAATAAATAGTTCATTTAACTAGGATTATTTATCTTCTAACGGATAAACATTTTCCTGAATTGAATCACTCGTAATAATTACGAAAATATTCAAATTGATGTATTTATATATATATTCAAATAAAGAAGCTTTTTTTGTTATAGATATAAAAATTAAATAAGAAATAATGTTTCAAGATACAAAAAATATAGAGATTAATAGAATAAATAAAAAAATTAAATGTATTAAAAGAATTAAACAAATCATTGACAATTATAGATAAAAAATACATTTTTAATTAATATATATATGCAAATATATATGTATATATATAATATATATAGTAATTTAAGATTAAATTATTTAAGCATTAAAGGTCCAGCTTCGACCGTTATATTCAACAGGTGTTTTTTGGTAAACCTTTCTCTTTATACTTATATCAGAAAATAATCTCCGAATGATCTTGATCTTGACCTTGATGTTATTCATTTAAAAGTTATTAACAAAACAATTTTTATAAATTATTTATATGAAATTTATGAATTGTATGCAATTTTAGTATAATATATGCGTTTTATATATTAAATCTTCGCTTAAAAACATAAATCTGACTTTAAAAATGCAAAAATTATGTAAGAACATAAATTGTTAATAATAAAAGTACAAAATGGGTAGTACATAATAAAAGTTTTTTTGCGTGATAATCAGTGCGAAATAAACATCTTTATTATAAAATATCTATACACCAAATTAAAAATCTTCATATATATTTTTCGACTCTGCTTCAAACCACCTTCAATACGTTAAATAAAAATCTTTCTACCTATTCATGATAAAAAAGGAAAAGTAACAAATCAATACTGTCCCTGTTTAATTGATACGTGGTTTAAAAGTCAATGATAACGAATAAAGTATAGAAATTAGAGATCATGATTTTCAACGTGTATTGGAGATACATGTATAAGTGTACACGTGTAATTAATTATACATCCGTATTTCAATTCGTGTAATTTTTAAAATACGGATACACAGGTATTAAAACACACGAATACACGTATCGAAATATACGGTTTAAAAGAGACACATATATCCGTATATATTATATCAATATACGGATATAGTTACACAGTATATCATTTTCTATTTTCCCTTTTCTTTTTTTTTTATTTTGTTACATTTATAAAAAATATATACCTCGATATTTTTCAGGAATTGCTATCTGCTCCATTAATAGAATTAGCTTGCAATCGGCGAAAAAACTGGCGACCAATATGTAAGCTGTATTTGTATACTAAATAAACGCAAATTGCGTTTACATATATTAAACATGCATTTGTGTTATATACGGATACCGACGAAATATTATTAAAGATCGATATCCTTACGGGAATTCGCATCCTTATTATATGCTTTATTAGCAAACGCACGTTTAAATATGTTACGCTATTGAACGCTATTGTAGACATCAATTACGTGGTCAAAGAAAGTCATGCATTTTTTGTCCTTGCTACTGTATATTAAAGATATCTTTGAAAAATGTGTTTTATATATGATGACTTTAAATGATATATTTATGATATTTCTTTTTAAACTAGTTCTAATGCAAAAATCACGGACCGATCAGTCGATGAAATTCTCAATTTGATAATGCAGCTGGGCAATCTCTACGTTTCTATGATGGTCATAGATAATAGTAATGATGTGGAATTAGATAAACTATTAACAACTTATTATAACGGGTCTTATGATGTCACTCAAATAATGAAAACTGTACGTATGCAAACTCAATCAACATTTAATTTCAAATATACTAGAGTTTTACTTGCAAAAACACTTTTATTAGACTTTTCTTATAAATACATATACATATATATATATATACATATATATATATATACACGCGTAAACTTTTTTTAATTGTGTAATAATTAAGTAACTGATAATGCAAATTGCTTAATTTTTATTGTTTAGTATAATAACAGAAATTGAATTCAAGCTTGTTTAATTTTAAATGCAAGTTTCTTCGTAATCCCATTCAACATAATCCCATTACATTTATGCCGATTTTTTTTGCTCTCTGTCCAAATTTTACTCTAACTTTCAATCTTCTAGTGATTCTAATAAATAAAAACCATTTATGCAGACAACCATTTTTATGCGCTTTAAATAAAAGATTTCCTCTAAAGATCAATCAAAATATTATTTACACGATACTTCGCGTGTCAGCCATCGTTGTTATCGTTTATATAAAAAATTGTCGGAGATTTACAATACATATCGTGTATTTACATTTTCCAGCTGACGCCACAATGTTCGACGATATTATTGAAATGTATATTGCATGGAATCGACAGAAATTGCTCAGAACTTTTTGAGTTTCGCAAAACGCAGGACGGATACTGTTGCACCTTCAATTACGTGCGTGAAAGCGACGACATTCCCGAGTGAGTATCCCGTGCTTTCAAAATGTATTTCCGGGAAGCATACACACGTAGTAATTTAACTACTTATTCGATCAGTTTGCTTACGTGTAGGCAGTGCAGTAACATTTCAGAATAGATAAATGAAAATATCCTCAAAAACAATTCCGGATGTCTACAAAACTGCCTACAGCTTTTGTACACAATTATATTGTACATAGCGTATTGCACACACGAAAATTATCTGCACTCTCTATCTCTTATCTGCACTCTAATTAACTACATTGTTGTAATTTCGAAAACGAGGCTTCCAAATACAATCGAAAATCAAGTGAAATTACATGTAAGTTCGATTGAGATTATATAAGAAGTCTCGTTCGGGAGGATTACAACCCCTCCGCCCGCCTAAAAAAAAATCTACAAAGAACTGATTTCTAATTTTACAACGTAACTTTGAAATATAAGTAGGCAAGGCTTTTGCGAGGGAGAGAATGTTCACTTCTGGACTCTACATTACGACATTGAGCGGCATGAAATCCATTAATTCTTGGCGCTTATTTTTTCTTTTTTTAAAAAAATTTTTTTTGAGTATAATACGGTCGTGTGTGCAATAGAGCTAGAATATCGTTATGCAAACACTTAAGCTATAGATTTCATTTTGTAGGCAACTGGAGCCCTCTCTTCCCAGAAGCTATCATTATGTACTATATAAAAATGTTCTATGAGTGCCATTTATATCAAAATGTTCTATTATTTATATAACATTGTTTTATTTATCATTGTATTATTTTATTATATTTTATGACTATGTTTTGACGGTAAAGACAATAAATATATTGTTATTTTTTAAAATTAATTATTTTAAATATTTTCTCATCACATATTTAAAAGTGACAAATACCAAATTGACATCAATTGAATCGTAACACGCTACTACTAAATACTAAATAATTTTCAATGTTTGTTGATTATAATATTGCAGGAAAATACTGCTGTTTGTCTTAATCTATTTTTGTACACGCGATGCATTAACTATCGCGACGAGAAAAATCGATATTTTATAGAATAATTCATGAGTCCTTTTTAATTATAATATGAATATGGAAATAAATTTTTCTTAACAGATATTTAATAGGAATCAATTTTTAATCAAAGAAAAACTTAAAATCAATAAAACGTAAGTTCTTTTCATATCTTTTTATATTCCAAAATATTAATAATATGTATTTTTGGCAATATACATTAATTTTTAATGATTAATAATTCATTATGTTTTAATGAAAAAATTATCTCTCATATTAATTCGATTTACATTTATAATTTTCATTTTGAATAAAAATATGCGGTATAATGGTATTTCATTTGTAGAAATTTTACTGATTTGTTAATTAGAAGTGCATGAATTAGTTTGAATTCGGATCAAATAACAATGAATTCGATTTTATTTATTTTTGAACTTAAGAGAATCGAAACCGATTAAGTTTAAAGTTTCGAATCATCAGTGATTCGAAACACTATTTTATTTGCTTCATTTTGGGTGAACCAAATGCAATATACGTGAAGTAGTACATCCATCATGGAAAAGTAATACAAAAGTAACACACTATCATTTTTTCCACGAAGACCGACACAAAAAAAAAACAAAGAACGAAGAATAAAATAGAAGCAGACATTATTAATCTAAGACCTGTATTATTTTGTGTTCCCTCTTTTTGTAAAATATTATAATATTTTGTATTTTCTTCTTTTTTTCAAAACTTCTTTTAAATTTATTTAGACAAGTACGAACAAAACAACTTGTAAAAAATGTCTAAATTTAAAATGAGGTAGATATATATTTGGACGTTGAAAAAAAGAGAAAGTAAAGATGCAGAGTGCAAAAAGTGCAAACAACGCGAATAAACCTAATGTCTAATCAGCATTTTAAAAATCAATATCGCGATTTTATACTGGATGCTCATTGATTTTGCGGTCTTAATGTCTTATTCCATGCTTATCCTGTACTATATTAATATATTTCAAATATCATTGATAGAGACAGTGTCATTGTGACTTAATATCTTTCAATCCTATCGCTCGCTTCTAAGTCTCAAAAGTAGTACAAAAAAGAGTGCACATTGAAAATCCATCGCCCGAAAAAAGAATACATATACAATAAAAAGAGTACGAATGATTACCCTAGCTTTATTTATGCATGATTTTTCTATACATTATCTCAACTCACTCTTGTATCAGCACATATCAATTCTCGTGTATGCGTTTACGTTTATTCATCGTGTATCATCGGTTATCGTTGATGAATTCTATTGGCTGTATTAAGAAAACAAATCTTATAAGCGCGTAATATTATTTAATATTAAGTAATATTTGAGGCATATTCTTAAAATATTAAATGTAATTTGAAGAACATTATACTAAAATTATATTATATTAAATAATATTCTCGAAATATTAATGGAAGTTTATATGTCCACTCTTGATAATATTGTGTGATTATTAAAAGTAACATTATTTTAATGGTACTGTAATATTGTATAAATATTATATTAAAAAATATTATAACAAAATTTACTTTAATTTGTAAAACTGCTACATCTGTTTAGTATAAGTATACGTTGAAAGATTTGATTAAAAATAATTTTGGCGCGCAATTGTAGACTGTATATGTATGTATTTAAAATCAAAGCCAAAACATTTTTTTTAGCACAAAATGCAGCATAAACTGATAAGAGCTTTTTGTTGCAATTCACTGGATTGTGAATTCGAATTGCACTAAATTAAGAATAATTAATATTTATAAATATTTTAATAATATTTCAGAGATATTAAGATATATTACCTAGAGCATTATACAAGTATATGTTATTATGTGTGTGCGGACACATAATCTCTATACACTACTCCTGTAATATTAAAAAAAAATATTATATGGTATTTTCGAAATATTATAATAACATTATTTTAATTTCTTAATAATATTCATATAACATTTTAGGAATATTTTGCGCTTATAGAGAAATCGCTCAGTAATTATTTATTACAATTGATTTGATTTATACATTTACATCAACAAAAAATTAAAAACAATATTAATTATACTATAGAATTACTGCGCTAGCTGAATGACCTTGATTTCTAAATAGAGCAGTCTGATACAGTGGGACTATTTTTTATGATTAAACTAGTATTACATTGTTGTAATTTAAAGTGAAATATAAGTGTGCTAATTTTTTTTTAAAACTTTACCAATATATAATTTTCATTTATTATTTTGTATTTTTGTCATAATTTTTTAATGAAGCATTTATTAACCTATGTTTACATAAAATTTTTTTTCTTATTTTTACTTGTAGAATATGCTGGTAAAGTTTTACGAAAAAACTGGGACACTCTACTGTTAAATATAAGCATCACGATTGTTTATAAAATAATTGGTAGAAATTGTACTCTAACAGTCTGAACAATATGATTAAACTGACGAGAGATCAGGAACGAGTGGAGACTCTCGGAATAGAAAACGGTTTATCAGTCTTAATGGATCCACTTTTGGATGACAATTTCTATTCAATATTGCCCTTTAGGGGTTGGAAAGTAAGTAGAAACAACATTATAGGCTGTGGTAATTAATTGAGGAAGTAAAACAATGATCTTTAATTATATCCTGCATTTTTTAAAACGACTTACATGTCGGAGCTATAAATCTTATCAAGCAAAAATTATTTATCGTTCATTTTATGATGATAATGCCAGAATTGGAACAGTCATAGTTACTTATAACAGATTAGAAAAGTCATTTGTTACAGAAAAAAAATCTAGCAATTTGTTACTTGTTATCCTTGCACTTCCTGCACGGGAATTAATATATTTAATTTCCCATAAGAATGACTTGAAATATATAAGTCGGAACACGTGCGGATATATGTATATTAAAATATTGTTTTATTAGAATTGGACTTTTTAAACCTGTTTATTATTATATTTGTGCACAAAAAGTACCGCGCTGACCTTTACTTCTCAATATATTGTTGTCTGTAATTTAATTAAATTTAATTAAATTTAAAGAAATCGTGTGCGTGCATATGCGCGCGCACGAGAAAGGAGAGAGAGAGAGAGAGAGAGAGAGAGAGAGAGAGAGAGATTGAGAGAATGGGGAGGAGTGGGGGAGATCTTTCAGAGAAAAAGAGAGAAATTTAGTAAAACTAACATTCATTGAGTTTTTAGGTGACTGTGTTCAATCCTACTGATTATCCGGATATGACCAGTGGTGGTGTCACGGAGGTGTTCGCAATACCTCAATACGAAACATATCTGAATGTGGAAGCAACGCTCTTTAGTAGTAGTCAGACCATTATAAATTTACCCAGAAATAAACGTAACTGCTTATTTTCAGATGAAACAGTTTTTTCAAATATTACGATGTATACTTATAGTGATTGTATCGTCGATTGTAAGATTAATGACATACAGAAGTTCTGTGGATGCAGACCGTTTATTTATCCACGTCGTGGCAAGAAAGATTGTTAGTAAAAACATGTTAATTTATTCAATTGTTTATGCTTCCAACAATTGTTGACCTTGATCCTCAAAAATCGAAAAGTCTAAATGTGACCTTTCCGTCGCTTATTGTTTATTGAAAAGTTATTAACAAAACAATTTTTATATAAATAGAATATAATTTCTGAAACAAACAAGATATATATTTCAGCAAAGTATATATGATAAATCTCGCATTTCAACGTTTCCGACATTGAGCGATTATGATGTGAGATATGCATGCTGTTTAGCCCATTTTGACGTAAAAGAAGATCATTATATGAATTATTTAGCAGAATTTATGTTTAAAACAAAGTGTGATTGTAATGAAAGAATACCGCAACGTTTTAACATAGCAGCTTCCTTATATAATTAATGTTTATTAACTAATGTTGTAGCAACTATCAGTGAATAAAATATATTTTCTCGGAAAAATGTTAACAATATGTTATTTATTATGTGTTAAATGTTTTCTTCTTAATGTTATTATTTTAAGTTGTAATCCTAATACGTATGTACAAATACCGAACCACGCGAAATCTCCTTAAGTGTCAAGGTCAACATCAAGGTTACTCAGAAGTCATTTGAGGCTGACTGTGTAAACGGAAATAATTATCTAAGTTGTTATAATTATCTGATTGTTGTAAAAACGATCTAATTTTTTAAAATTTGCTTTATAAAAAAGAAATTTTAATTTTATTTATACAATTTTATCCTTTTTACATATTAATTTTATAAATATTCTTTATTTGAGACTATTATTATGCTTTACATGTAATATATAAATATATATTACAAATATATATGTATGCTTTGTTATATTTCAGATTCATGGCATATTTGCAATATCACAGACTTCCAATGTCTAACTAAGTATAAATGTAAACATTTTATTACATGATTAACAGTTGCTTTTTTACATAAGCAATTTGAAAATTTTGATGTTTATATTACCTATAACATATAAATATTAAATAAATAATAATAGTTATGTCATTTACTTTATATATTGATCCTTTATTTTCTGGAATAGCTAAACGATTGACGATTTTCCCTCATGAGGATGATCACAGTATTTTTCACGAAGAAAAAGATGCTTTACATTGTTTACATTGTTATCCTGCCTGCAATGATACTAATTTTGGTGTATTAAGTTGGAGAAGTCACATGGATCTCGGTACATTTGAACTTAACTTATTGTAAGCATGGCATTTTTATTGTTATAAAAAATAAAATACTTTTTGAAGATTATTTCTAAAAAAGACGTGGTCATATCTTTGTTTAATTTCAGTCCGAATTACAAAATTACTAATGAAGGAGTGCTGCATGTATACTTTTCGAACTACCGCACAATCCAATTGAAACAAGATGTGTCTTCTTACTGGTATAATCTTTTAAGTAAGTACAGATTGTTAAGAAATGTACTCGTAAATGGAAGTTTAAATGTAAATTTTTACAATATTTAAACTTTTACACGTTTTTATTAGATTAAAAACTTTATGAAATAAACTCAAAAAAATTTATGAAGTAAACTCAATCTATTTTGAATATAAGATTCATAGAAATAAAATTTTTTTCTTTTATTCTTTTATATTTCTTTTTTAAGAAATCTTATAATTATAAATTTAATTATTTTACTAAATTTTTTAAAAACATATGCTAATAATCAATTAAGGCAAAAGCCATTCAAATAATTTTTTGTAAAATAGATAAAATTGATAAGCCGAAGGAATGTAAAAGACATATCATACAAAAACTTTAAGCTTTCAGAATCATACTAATTAAAAATGATAAAGATAGAAATATCAAACATCTAATTATATTATGTGTATGATATAAAGTTAGCTATAATATTAAATATATCAATGATGTTTCGGCACTAAGTATTTATACTTATACAATTTATACTATAAGAGGGAGTTCAATTAAACGTTCTTCTTATAGTATAAATAGATGTTTGAAGACATAACTCTAATTTGCAATATTTCTGTCTTTATCATTTTTAATTGGTTGCAGAAGAAGAAGTAAATGTACAGAACGTTTTATTCAATATGTAAACTATAATCGAATTTTTTTACAATTTTATATCTTTTCCTACAAAGAATATGAATAAGATATCACATGATCAAAGTTAGAGTGGAATAGAAATTTTCTGTCCACGTTGTTCTGTAAGATGTTCAGAAGTTCTCAAAGATGGACTTTTAATTTTTTAATATTTTATGCATCACGTTCTTTATTCTAGTCTAATTCTCGTGCAAAAAGAAAAGATAACATTTTATATATGTATAAAGGGCAATTTCTACTGCTTTATTTTCCGATAGAAGTTTATTTATTTTAAACAGTTTATTCAACTTTTCATAATCCCAAAAATAAAAAAAATAATTTTTAATATATATAATTAAGATTCGGTAAAAAAATTTTTTAATTTGATTTTGTATTGGGTTGGAGGAAAAATTTGGCGATATTTTGTTAGCTTAAAATTATATATATTTTCATTAAAAATGATCAAAATTTAAAAAAAGGGTTTCAAAGTTTAAAATCTCTACTTTTGAATGGTTACTATATTTTTTTAATTTATGTGAGTTTTATAATTTTTATATATAGAAAATTACGAAAATTCTTTTTTTCACTTTGTAGATCTGTCACATGCCAAAAAATTTGCAAAAATTTTCGACTCTTTATATCGTGAATGTTCGAAGGTTTTCTTACAAAATCATTTTTTTTTAATTTCTACGATTTTCTATTTTTGAGTTATTTGCGAAATAAAAAGAAGCATTCTGATTTTGATTGTTCATAACTCCATTAAAAATCATCGTCCGCATGTAATTTGATAATAAAAAGTCATAGGAACCTTTTTTAAAAACGAATTTTTAGGAAAAACTTTAAGCTTTCACGTCTGGTAGTCAAAAATTTTGCAACAAATATATTCTGTATATAATATTGAGCTAACAAAATTTCACAGAACTTTTTCTCCGACCCAATATATATTATGTATATGAATTTATAACAATATTTATATCTATTATACTGATAAAATAATTATATAATAAAAATTTCATTCAAAATAATGTTTGAAAATTTTAGACGTTTTTTACTCATTCTTAGAAAATCTGTTTTAAAATTTAAACATAGATTTAGAAATACTTTTTAAAAAATTGACATTTTAGGAATTATTTAAAATATCTGTTACAATACGTTTTTTAAACAATATTTTTTTAAATCCAATAATTGTTATTGGATCTAAAAAATAATGCTAAAAAATACATTATTATAATATTTAAATAATATTAATCCTAAAAATGTCAATTTTAAAAAACTATTTCCAACTTTTGCCTTGAGTATATACATATGTGTTTATACATGCGCGTATGTGTACTTACAACTACAAAAAATATAGCATTATATATATCCAATCCATAAAATATTCTATAGTAACAAACCTGTGTAAAAAAAAAGAAAAAGATAACAGTGATATCGCTGAAAAAATCCATTGTCTCTTTTACAACATAAATAATCACAGAAGGATTCTGTTTACTGTTTACAAATCGATTGCCTGCAGCATCGTTTGTCTACATCACTTTTGTCGACAATTCGTTTCCGCATAAAAATTATTGTCTACAACTCGATTACCTACATACACTTTACACACAAATGAAAATTTCAGAAACAATGTCACATTTGCCTAGATGTGTTATTGCCTACCTTTATTATATTATATTACTTATTGCTCGATTGCCTGCATATATTATTCTCTGCTTTAAAAATACAAATTCTGTGTTTTAAAACACAAATTTTCTGCTTTAAAAATATAAAGTATTTTCTTACTTAACATTTTATATTTATGCGCAAAGGTGCGTAGGCAATCGAGCTGTAGGTGACAATTTTTGTAATCGATGAACTGTCATAAAAGTGATATAGACAAATGATGCTGTAGTCAATCGATTTTTAGATAAAAGGAGCCATCTCAATCGTCATTTCATGCGCGTAATGCTTTTTAAGAATAAACATTGGAAACACGTGGCCGTTTTATGAAGTGATCTTATCCTCTCTTGCTCATCGTATTACAAAAATGATCGTTTTACAGGTGATATCGGCGGTTTATGTGGCATCTTCATCGGCTTTAGTTTCATCACTATAGTGGAGCTTCTGTATTTCTTTGTGCTCCTGTTTTGCAATTTGTTCTGTAAAAAATCGGTCTTGCAAAAGGATGATCGCAAGATTGAAATCTCACCAGACCAAACTCAAACAACAGGAGAATTATATTGGAATGAACTGTTACCACGATCTTGGCATTCAGCGAAATACTGCAACTTCTCTATTAAAAAAGCTAGATATTAACTGACGTAGTTATTATAAAATTATTCAAGAAAATTTCCGATTAAAATAATTTTATTTTTGTCAATTAATACATGATATTAAATTTTAAATAAACATAAAAATTTTCTTAACAAAATATATACTTTAAATTTGAAATTTAAAATAGATATTTCCAAAATCACCGGTAAAAACCGAATCAATCTGTAGACTTTCCACCACTCCCGTCGATTAAAATCGGCGATCCTCTTTTATTTTACACCATAAAATTAGAAACTTTAATCTAAAATTAATTTTGGCTGAAATTTTGGTAATAATAACATATATATCAAAATCGCAACATAAGTTATATATGCTAAAAACGTCTTAAAGACATTTTAAGATACTGTATGTTTTGATTTTGGATAAGTGTGTTATTTTTATTATTGTACTTTTTATTTTTTGTTATTTTTGTTAATGTACTAATATTATACAGACTAGATCAATACTCTATTTTACAATATATAAAAGAATATAATATACGTAAATACAACAATATATTATGCACGTATGGTACATAATTATAGTAAAAAATATAATTAAAACGCAATACACAACTCTAATATTGTCTTACAATTAGATTCTTAAAATAAAATTATTTGAAATAGTCCGAAACCTGTATAATATAATAACATAATATTCACAATTCTTATATCAGGTACATTAATGACGACTTTTTGATATTAAAAGTTAAATTTCTTAAGAATATAAAATAAAAATTGAAAAAATATCTAATAACGTGTTAATTCGGGAAATTTTGTATTATTATATGCACTTTGATTTCATGTAATTCGGTTTACACAATTATGTTAATATTAATACACAATAGTAATATGAACTTTTATGCATAACAATTTCTCTAAATCTGTATCCTATATTTCTATACAGATAAATTTCAATTT
The DNA here is from genome assembly GCF_000204515.1 of Acromyrmex echinatior. The sequence continues at coordinate 780,791 of NW_011627157.1, forward strand.
CTTTATATTGTAAAATTATAAAATTAATAAAGTTTTATTTCATTGTCGACGTTACAATATCTAATATAATATATAATATATAATATAATAAATGAATTTAGTAATTTGATTTAATTTTTATATAAATCATATTATTCATGAAACGTACACTCTCATTATATTTGATGGTATATATTTTGTTTATGGCTAAAGTTATAAAGATTTCCTACGCAATCCAAAAAGATATAAATATTTTCCATCTGCTTTGTAATTCTATTTTAATATCCATAATTTATATTTATATCTTGATTGTTATATATTATTTATATGTGATTATTATATATAGAAGTAGATGTAATTTTAAGACTTTCTTTGACATTTTTAATATTTACCAAGGAATTTATATTTTTGGTTATATTCTAAAGATAATAGAATATTCCATGGTAATAGAATATTTCAGTTTGCATAATAGGCAATTTTTTTTTAGAGATTTTTTGACACATGTATCAGGGTTGTTATTAATGATGCACCGGGTTCGACGACGTATGAATTTGATACTGTTTAAAAATATTTTTTTATTCTGACGTAATATATAATAACATAGAAAGAATAAGAAGTGAATTAAACGGCTAGCTATGCCTCTATTACTAATGAATAAACACGCAAAAACATTTTGATACAGTTTGGTTACTATACCAGAATCACGCTAAAAGAAACGCGTAATAATATTCCTTAATGTATAAACAATAATATAAATTTTGTATGTTATGTATATATCTTCTATATATCAATCACATTTAAAATGGAAATATTAAATCTCATATACAAAATAAATAACGTATATTGCAAGGATTAGAAGGAAAATCGAAAGAAAATTAAAACAAATAACGTGGTACTTATGTATACAATATCAAGAAAGAATAATAAATTTAAGTTACTAATTAAACGAATAAAATGAAAATCTTTAACTAGTAAATACAACAAATTATTTTGTAATTTATTGTGATATGTTTCCAAACATAAAAATAAATTAAAAAATAACATGTTTGCAAAATTATTCTATCTATCTAAGTAATAGTACCTTTAATAACATTTATTTAAGTATATATATATA
>NW_011627159.1:8328-18843 GCF_000204515.1 Acromyrmex echinatior
CTTGTTTTTAAAAAAAAACGGAACTTATTTTCTGGATGCCCCTCGTAATATTTAATTACTTAACCCCACATGTACTTAATCCCACACCGACACACATTCTATCAAACAAGTGATCTCTGCGATAACAGCCGCTCACGAAGTAAGCGCAGAGAACCAATCAGCATCACCAAAAACCGACAACAATAAACTTCGACGGATCTAGCAATCGATTTAACATCTCCTTTTTTAGATAGGACTAGCACACGATAGAAGCGCGCACTACGCGCGTGCCATTCATTCATGTATTTTTTACTACTATTAACTTTTATTATACACATATATATATTATATATACATATATATATACATATATATATATATATTAGGTGTTGGAATCATTAATGAAAGTACTTCCCATCACTTGTAAAACGCTACGAATTAATTCCAACACCTAATATATAGTATGTAGCAGTTTGTATATTTAAACGTATGAATATCAAACGCATAGTTGATACATATATAACAGAATGCAGAATGTAATAATAAGATGGCGTAGTAGCGATACCATAGTAGCATCACATAATCATAAACGGATAGTTTTGAGCAAATGTCTGTGTACGTGATTATTATAATCGATTGTATCTAAGAATAACAAATTTATCAATATTAAAGTAGTATTATATTAGACCGCGATGTGAACACACAACAATCAAGAAATATATTTCAGTCAAGTTTGAATTTTTAGCGCTAATCGAAACAATTTGTGGAACAAATTTAGATTAAATAGTGACAAATAATTTAAATTAAATAATAAGTTTTCTGATGGAAAAAAAATGTTAACAAAAAAATACAGAAAAACTACATAGATTGACAAAATATTAAAAATTCTTAATTTTTTCTGGATATTTGTAATAAGATGTAGAGTGAGGTTTGTTTGTCTTAGAAATTCTTAGTTTTTATAGATATTCATAGAGAAACATATAATGTCTTGATTAATTTCACTTTTTGAATATTAAAATTTTAGAGCCAAAAGTATCAGTTGGCATTAAAATTTTTTTTAATTCAAAAATAGAATTACTTACTTTGGCCTGTAAATTGCTTATATATAACACATGTACATAATACATTTTGAACGTGTATTTACAATTAACTGTATTTACATATTAGGAATACGTATCAAATACATAATTTATGTATTTAATATGGAAAGAATATATATTATCACATGTATTTGGTATGTAAATTATGTATCTATAGGCGGATATTTATCGATATTAAACATGTATTTGGTATATGATTCATACGTATTACTATGTATCTGCTATATAGCAACATTTCAAATTTCATGTAGCTGCTACGTATTCAAAATCTAAAATCTAAAATCCTGTTGTGCGGGTATTATAATTGTCAAGACGAGATTAATGACCTGCTATACTATGACCTTGAGATGACATTAACGTCAGACGTGTGGAATCAACAAACGATAATGTTTTCGTGAAAAATTATTTTCTATTAAACTTCACATGTTTTTTATTATATTTTTTAGTAGAAAAAGTATCTGTAGACAAATTGAAGAACCGACACGACGTAGTCATTTCTGAATTCATGCTATTCCCGAATGTAGTTCACAATTTATTACACACGTATATGTATGTAGTAGAGGAAAGCCCCCTATTATGAGATAGACGCCTAAGATAAAAATATTAGGTTTGTTATTTTAAAAATATTAAAAATATTAAAAATATTAGTTCTTATGATTATTAACCATATTTAAGTTATTAGGTGTTGGAATTAATTCGTAGCGTTTTACAAGTGATGGGAAGTACTTTCATTAATGTATTTTTTAATGCTCATGTGAAATAAATAACATTCTTTCATTAAAAAACGCTACGAATTAATTCCAACACCTAATAATTCAGTATAAAGAATAAAAAGTAGTATTAAAAAGAATAATAAACAATATATTCCAGAATACAGATTTTTGTTTTATGAAAAATATCTTTATTGTAACTGCGCTCTCAAGTATGAAAACCAACAAACGGTAAAATTTCAACTGTAAATGAACGAGTCAAAGATTTAGATTTTAGATTTTTTTCAAGTTGTTACAATGAGCAGTGTGTGATATGGAATATAGTGAACAAAAAAATTTCGTTCAACAAAAAGCTTTTTTTCATTCTTTTAATAGCGAAAAGATAATAAAGAATGATATCGTTTCCACATCACCTTGCGGTAGATAGCACTACGCGCCTTTTTTTATATTTCCTCATTCACTTCTCATAATATTTAGTGAATGATATATTTCGAAGTCCACTAATAATAGGATCGCGAATAGTTCTTTCTAGATCTTTCCTAGCTTTCCTCCTTATTGAGAAAAGTACAGAAAATAAAGATTCGAATAAATTTTCGAATCATAAAATAAATAAATCTAGATAACTATTCTCTTTTTCAAGAGAAGCAAAATATTTTAAATCTCTGAATAATGTCCCTCATGGGACATACATTGAATTAGGAGACACGTAGTGCTCTTAAAGTAGAGCATTAAGACTAGCGCAGCGAAATAAAATATATTATATTATATATTACGTACGTATATATACGTATATTCAATATTGCGTATCTAATTTTTTATGGAACGCTGAATCTCTTATGGCAAACGTTCTCTCTCTCGCATCTGCGTCGTCTCTCAGCCTTCTCGCATTGCTATTGTATGCTACCAATTTACTACTTGTCTACTACTATTGTATTCAGTCTTGTATTCAATTTTCAATTAATGTATCTTAAATTTATGCTATGTCATATTATGTTTTTCTTATTCTGTAATCCAACTTTCGTACTATATTGTAAATTTATGTTTCATGATCGCTTTGGCGCTTTTTACACTATAATTCTTTACTTTCATTTTCTGGTAGGAGTTAAAGCAACAGACTTTGCTTGTGTCCCATTTTGTGCACCTGTACACTTAATTTTTTCTTGTTTAACTCTGTAATCGTCATGTTTTTTTTGTTATTTTGTAAATAATGCACAAATAAATTAAATTAAAAATTAAATTAAATACGTACATATGCATGAATTTGTTTAACATTACCAAAAATTAAATAATTGATACTAATAACAATTGAGCAATCCATTACAAACGTCTGGACTTTTATTGGGACCACTTTCAATACAAATACAGATAAATTGATGTTACAAACTATAAGATATGAATCCGGCAATGATGTGTGTCATTTTGTTTATTTGATCCCTGTAATTGCTTTTTTCACGTGGATCTTTGAAATCTTTCTGATTGTTACAATACGCGTTGCATATAATACAAAATTGTTATTATTTGGTACATGTCTATGTACATGAAGCCGTCAACTGTGTTTTTTATGTTTGAACTGAAAAATTGCGTGGAGCACGTATTCTTTAAACTGTGTCAATATGTAAATGGTATGAGTGAAGAAATTAAATAATTTTTACATCAAAAGTTGTATTATCAGTAAATTCAGTGTTATAAGTTCTTTTCACAAAATTTATGATAAAGCTTCTATTATAAAATGTGAATAGTTTGCTTTAAATTGAAAGCTAACAACTGGTAAGTGAACATTGTTTTTCAAGGAGAAACACAATTATAGTATGAAAACATAATATAACATTTATTATATTATCTTATATAATATAACATAACATTTTATAATATTATTAATATTATTATAATTCTAGCCAGGACTGTGCGTTCAAGATTGGAAAGGACTTTATTGCATGGTTTATAGAATTGTCTAGTGTACTTATATAAATTCATACTGAAACATTTAGGTAATAAGATCAATTTTGGTTGATTATAAGATTTCATCTATTTAATTTATAGAACTAAAATTTATTTATCTAATTATAGAAATTTTTTTATACGATTTATAACATATATAATACATATATTATTTCTTAGCAAAGTTTATTTATAAAATTAATAAATAGTAATAAGGCTCTGTACGTATAAAACAATGTAGTACACAAGAAGAGCAAAGAGCCAGTAATGTATAAAAAAAAAATTAAATTAGCTTTAATTTAAATTAGCATTAAAAATTCATATAAACAATTACAATTAACACAAAACGCTTCGACTCCAATCGAGTCATTTTCAATATAGTCTTAATATATTAATATCGTTCTAAACCAAAAATATATACATAGTATTACAATACTATTATAATTTTTATCATATTTGTCATTCCGTATAGTATGCTGCGAGTCATTTTTATCAAAAATCAAAGTAATTATAAGAAAAGTCTTGTCAATGATATCAGTAAATGTGTTAAGAATCCATTAATAAAAAGAGAGAAAAAAATGCAGGTAGATTGTAGTTCATTTCGTGGTATAATATATTAGTTTTTTTATTCTATAAATTATTTTAAGCAATTTGCAAAGATAACGAACATCTAACTTTCATGATGTCAGATAACGAAAACGTTTAGAAATTTTAGAAAGAATTGTTAGAAAGTTTACGATTAATCACAATAATGAGACAGAACCATATTGCAATTTAATCAATCCTATTATAACAATAATTGTCGTTATTAAACAATAATTTGATATTGTAGCAGTGAACATAGACCATGAAACATTCAAAAAAATATAGTATTTATTTTTATCTAGGGATCAGTTGATCAACAATTGTTGGCGATCTTGCTGTGTGCAAGATGAATTTGTGGTGGCATGGCCATGCGATCACCGTTCCAAGCGTTCCCGCGGTATGATTGCTTCGAGGGTACTTGGTCGAGAAAAATGAGATTTTCCCTGCTTTCCAAACTTTATTTAAACAGACCTCAAATGTGGGCGAACGTGTTTCACAGTAGATGCGCAAAGGATCTCGGTGCGGTAGCGCGATAAAAAACTATTCAGTGCGAGGCGAGACACGTGCTGTCGACGAGACAATCAGAGCGGCCATTATGATCTGAATGTACCGGATCGACGCATGCGTCGCTTAACAATCGACATCTCGTGGATCGATCGTTTATCGGGCGATGTGACTAGACGCCATAAGCGATAAGGGTACCGAATAACAATGTTGGTCTTTTATTACCTTTAAAAAGGTATCATAACGTTTTTAACATTAAAAATATGTGAGGAAGGAATTCTTTGTAATTAGGATAACTTAGATACCGGTAGTGTACGTCTCTATACAACATATTATTCGTTATAATATTACTCTGAAAAACTAACACTAATACACAATGCGACAAATATGTTCCCAGACACGAACCACATCTCAGCAATCAGTGGCGACATCTGTGCGTTCAAACATGCATTTTAAAGATTGAACATTTTGCTATCATCTGTCAGTTTCATTCATTTTGGTTAACATATAACGAAGATATGACAGTTCATGTTAAACAAGATTTTGGTCGAGATAGAAATTTTAATATGGAACAAAGAACAGTGATTAAATTTAACGCAAAACTTGGTAAAAGTGCGTCAGAAACATTCCGATCGATGCAACAAGTTTACGGCAGTCAATGTTTAGGTCGTACAGCTGTTTTTGAGTGGCATAAGCGTTTTTTGGAAGACAGAGAGACCCTTGAAGATGATAAAAAATCAGGACGACCAATTTTGGTTCGAACACCCGAAATGATCGAAAAAATACGTGATTTTGTTGCAAACGATCGCAATGCATCACTAAAAATGATGGAGGAGGCTTTAAATATCAGTAGAGAAACGATTCGAACCATATTACATGAAGATTTGGGTAAAACGAAGGTTTGTGCGAAGTTTGTTCCACACACATTAAGAAGCTATCAAAAATCAGCGAGAATCAATTATTCCAGAGACATCGTTGCAGCCGCAGAAAATAATCCAAACTTCCTAAAATCAATTGTTCGGATGATGAAACATGGTGCTTTCAATATGATTCAGAAACTAAGCGTCAAAGTGCGGAATGGAAGTCAAAAAATTCACCACAAGCAAAAAAAGTACGAAAAGTTCCATCAAAAATCAAGACAATGCTCATCACATTCTTTGATAGCAAAGATATTATCCACAAAAAGTTTGTTCCAACTGAAAACAATTACTGGTGCATATTATCTCGAAGTTTTAAAGCGATTGATGGGCAGAATTCATCGTATTCGCCCCGAATATCGTGATCCAGAAAATTGGTCATCACATTCTTTGTTGCATGATAATGCACCGAGTCACACTTCATTGATTGTCCGTCAATGTTTGGCTCGAAATCGTGTCTCTGTGTTAAACCATCCACCGTATTCACCTGATTCGGTCCCCTGCGACTTCTCATTATTCCCAAAATTGAAATTGAAATTGAAAGGACGCTTTTTTGATGACATTCCGACCATCCAATCAGCTTCTACACAAGCACTAGAGGCAATTCCGCAAACTGAGCTAGAACATGCATTTGAATCACTATTGGATCGCTGTAACAAGTGTATTGAAGCCAGGGGAGAATATTTTGAATAATAAAACCAAAAAATATGCATATTGTTGTTTCAATTATGATTTTCAGGCCCTGTCCGGGAACATATTTGTCGCACTGTGTATATAAAGATACGTAAAATTCCATATTGAATACACTGCCTAAATTCATTTTTGAAAAGAGTATAGGAACAGACAGACTTTATTGTTGCTGACGCTGATTCCTTAGATATAAAAAAGATTCGATTTCGTCAAAGTGCATTCTTATATATGTCATTGCATAATTTAATGTAGGCAATTATGACAATTACATATTATTGAAAATTAACTCACATATTTGTAAAGATAAGTAAAATTCCACATTAAATACATTATCCAAAAGAAAAAATAAATAAATAAAAAAATAAAAAAATAAAAGAATAAAAAAATAAATGATATATAAAAATAATGAAATAGAAAAAACGCATGAACGAAAGCAAGCTCTAATACATCAACCGTTCAGTGAATAGTTACCGTCGCAGTCATCGCATCAAAAAGTCTGTGAGGATATTATACTTTAAACGTTAAATAAGAATTGTACGTTTATGTTACTCTGTGTGAAATTAATAAACAATATTGCTCGTCGATGATGCATTTGAATCGCATAAAGAGCTTGAATTTCGAAACATTCTTACTCGCAGTAATATAGTACATGGTGTATCAAGCATAAGACATAACAGATATATAAACATATCAATGTGTTGATATTCGAAGTTTGATGATTACGTAAATTTAAATAATAAAATGTAATTATGTTAATATATTATAATAAAATGTACGTTCTTCCTACATGTCACTGTACGATTCGTGGTGTTACTGATGGAACATATACAGCGAAGCTCATAGAAGTTGTGGAACATATTTACTTTATTACTTTTATTACTTTTATTACTTTAATGTTATAAAATGTAATTATGATATCTATATTAAAATAAGTAAGAGAGAGTAAGTTTATTCTATTTTTAAATAATAAAATTTTGATTATACATTTTATATGTTATATACTTTCTTAAGGTCTATTTACATGTTTTCTACAGCGCATCTTCTTATACATCTTCGAAATCTCGCTACATACCTTATATCTTGATATAAGGAGATATGTATTGACATTGACAGTAGTTCTTAGACATCGAGATTGTCGTGAGACCTACGTCTCATGTAGAAATTGCGATCAGCGACAATCGAGGTAACATGCCTCATGCGTGGAAGGCATCCATCGTAAGAGACGTGCATATTGAGCGATTAATGCAGTCAATTGTCCTATCATTATCATCACCAGTCAAGATCTGAATGTAGAATTTGTTAAAGTATGTGATACGAAAAATGTAAAATTGTCATTGCGTGATACATGCTTGTACATGAAATCAACAACCGTACTTTTCTTATTTGAACTCGAGCAATGTGTCGAACATGCGTACTATAAACTAAGTCAATGTACGCACGGTGTTAATGAAAAATTCAAATATTTTGTATCATTTTTAAAACAAAATTGTATTACTACTAAATGCGATGCTGCAAATACTTTGCATAAAATTTATGATAAAAATTCTATTGTAGAATGCGAACTAGTAGTCTATGAGTTAAATTATATTATATATGCTGCATTAAATATTAGATAAATAAATTTATATTTAAAAATGTACATATTTCTTTGAAAATTTATCTTTTCCCTAATCCCTTCATCATTCCTTCTTCATATCTTCGTGATAATAAATTACTTAATAAGAAAGCGCATCCATGGCTGATCGACTTATATCATTAAAATATTATTAAAATTGTGCTCGTATCATTCTATTGTAAAATCGTATCATAAAAGTCATAAAATGAATACCATATCTTTTTAATAAAATCGCGTGCGAGAGAATATATATCAACAATTTGTGACTACTATGCGCCAAAATTGTATTAACAATAAATGTGATTAATTAAAAGATTACGTGAAGTTTATGATGAAACTTCAATCATGGAATGTGAATTAATAATGTGCGCTTCAGATGAAATTGTAAGCACTGCTTTACATTTAAAGTAGAAAATAAATTAATGTTTTAAAAAAATGTATAATATGACACTTAAATACGTTACTGAATTTTTAAAATTATTTTCTCCTTTTTCCCTGCCTCTATTCGGCAGTTTAGAATTATATATGATAAAAAGGCGTGCAATTTTTCCTGAAATAAGTTAATCAAATTATTAAAATAAAAATTAAATAATAAGAAATTATAATTCTAATTTCTATTTCTTTCTGGGTTTCCTCCACGATCCTAAAATATTTTTTTCGCTCCCTTCTATGACATCATCTGCTTGTCACGTAACTTTGAAATCTGCACATTCCTTACCGCGAGTGGAAAAGAATCTTCTTTCTCTATAGTTATTTAGAATTAATTGATAATATGATAGCTTTCAGTAATACGATAAGTACTTAATCGTGTTCGATAGCTACTTAATAATAGTTTATAATTAAGAACGCTCAACTTTGTATTACATTACATTACTAAAAATATTATTATAATTAGTTGCTAAATTAAAATCATTGTTAAGTCATATCATTAAAAAATCGTTAAACAAATACCATATTTATTTAATAAAATTGTGAGCAAGAAGAAAAGAGAATATAACGAGAAGAAGAGAGAGCGCGAATACTATGATAAGTATAGGACCACGATGAACAGGAGAGAGAGCACGAATACTATGGCGAGTATAGGACTACAACGGGTGAGACATATATGCGCACTATTTAGCAAGCAGCATTTACGTCGCAGCGCATCTCGATCTTTAAATTTCATATCATTATGCTATTTGACAACGTCGCAATGTATCAAAATTACATCCATGATGTAGCCGCGAAATATGTCATATTAATATGTCGAATGTCCTTAAAAAATCTTTTATTATACTAACAAAGCTGTCATATATCGGCGCAATTTTTATCTCTCCCGCTTGTGTTGAACAATTCCTGAAGAAATGTGATAAAGGAAACGAAAGAGCTCGGCAATGTTATTGCATCAATTGTTCAGACGGACCACTATTGCAATGCTTTTCAAGCATGTATGATTTCCATGAGATCTATATAATAAGAACTATGTTCGAGATCGGTAATTCGAAAGAAAAGCAAGAATTCTTTCAGTCGATCGACATTAATTGTCATTGAACGCATGCACAAATTGAGCTCGTGATTTCATCTCAAACATGATTTTAATCCTCGTTGAAATCATCAAATTCGTCGTTCTTTGTTCTTTTTAAAAACAATTCGTTACACGCAAACAAGTTGTCGTTACCGGCAACGGACAATCGAAAGTTCTAGAACGATTCAATTCGCGCACGCGAGCGCCGCGCTCCGACGAATACGTCACGCGCTGTCACCAATCCCACGCACGGATTTTCTGTCGCGCATGACTGTTACGTTGAACGTCGCTAGAAAAGAATCCAAAGCGCCAATCAATTTTGTACACCTAATGCCACGTAATAATTACGATTGTGGCAAATTTTTATTGGATTTTTCCCAAAAGGGAAAGCTCAGATCGAAAGCAATAAATGCCTCGATCTCGCCGTCCTCCTTCTTACTTCCAAAAAGTTCTTAGAGTTCTTAGAGTCATAGTCGCGCTTCGTAAAATCGCCGTGCTAACCGTTTAGTGAAATCGCTATAACCGAATCTTTCGAGAAGTACCGAGAAAATCGCCAAGATTTTCCATCACCGCGATTCCAAGCTCAATTTGGAAAAGGTGACCGCATTTAATATTCTGTTAATCTGATCTTTAATTAATTATATCTTTTGACTTTGTAACTGAATACATTAAAGAAATTCTTTTGTTAAATTAAATGAAACGGAGTTCTCTTCACTGTCGTGCATCATATCAACCTTGTGCCGTTTTCTCCCTCGAATCTGTCCGCGCGGTGCGCTCTCGCACATTTTCTGGTCCTTCGAGCCGGATTTGAAATAGCGAGAAAGACAGTTAGACAAACGCCGCATCACTCTAAAATTTCACGTCATCGCTCTCTCTTTGATTCGCTCTCGCACACCAGCAGATGTGAAAATCTCCAATTTTTGTCGTCTGCTGGAGTATTAAATATTAGTCCAAGCAACCGAAGTCTGGTAAA
>NW_011627160.1:2378-43161 GCF_000204515.1 Acromyrmex echinatior
TCATCGAGCTTTTCGACCCGAAAACGCGTTTCGAGTGGGAATCGTATCTGAGCCATTCCACGGACTTGCCAAACCACGACACGTTATTGGACTTCATGACAAGAAGAACGCTGACTCTCAAAGCCGCCAAACCAAAATCCTCAAGGTTTCCGACAACCCCGTCGCGATCTGCCAAGTCGCATCACGTCAAGAAATACACCGAATCTTCACAATGCGTCCTATGCAAGGGTAAACACCACGTGATGGGGTGCGAAGAATTCAAGAAGAAATCCGCTGTCGACCGCAAGGCCGTCGCCGGGCCGTCGCCGAAACTCACAAGCTGTGCTTCAACTGCCTCGGCCATCATACATTCGCGAAGTGCCAGTCGATGAGGACGTGTGCTACGTGCAAGTATCGTCACCACTCAATGTTACACGACGTGTACGCTTCACCGAAACCTCAAGAGGTCAGCTCACTGTGGCAGTGCGCCGCGACAACGATCACAAGGCTACTTTGCTCGCAACTGCGCGAGTTTCCGTCGCTGATCGTCACGGCAATCGGCATATCACACGCGTGCTCATCGACCAAGGTTTGGAAATTTCTTTGATTTCCGAGGCTCTGGTCCAGCGTTTACGCCTGCCACGCTCTCGATCCGCAATCGAAGTCATCGGCATCAGCGGCAAAAGGTTCCGGGCTCAGCAAGAGAAGGGTAACGCTCAAGGTGACCTCGTTAACAACAGGGACCGACTTCACAGTCGGAGCCTTTATTCTGCCACGTCTTTCGCTTTACCAAGGCCCTCAAGCAAGAACCAAAATGGAGTGTTTCCTAATCCATTTTCTTTTCATCCGACTTCGTTTTCATTTGTTGTTCGTCAAATGAATTCTTATCATGGCCAAATTTGTGAGTACTTATGAAAAACCTCTGCCTCATATCGGTCTGTCGGATTGATACACCAAACAATGGGAGCTTCGACAAAACTCGAAAAAGATCCGAGGCTTGTCGGCTATGCAATTCGAGCAAAACCACTCGTTCCGAAGGGAACGTGACAACGAAATGGGACACCTACATAAACGATGCTCGAATAACAGACAGGTGACTGCAAGTACTCTTGACAAATATTACAATTAATCTATAGTAAAAATTCAAACAGATCAAGCCATGATAATGTCAAAATCGTTATTGATTGGAAAGTTATTTTTGATAATCATTTTGGAGCTATTTTGATATTGTAATAACTTGCTTTGCATAGGAATAATAAAGTTGCAATTGATTTCATTCAGTTACTTTTTGGGAAATATACATCTCCAACATAATTTTGTCTCGTCAGAGTGTTAGAACTATCGAGATGGAAGGACATCCTTGATGACTTGCTGCAAAAATTATTAACCGAAATACGCTTATTAAATGACGAGAAAGCCAACACAGAAGGAACTTGAAAACATAACTCATCCTCTGCGTATCGCCAGCGAATGCATCTCGATGAGGGACTGCCGTAAAGAAACCGAACTCACGTACGATGAGGCTGATATAGAGTTGAAAAAGGAGCTCCACTTGATCATAAATATTCATGAAGAATTTACCAATTGATCAAGCATATATATGTGTCATAGAAAGATAATACACTTCCTTTTCCTCTATTCCATTCTTTTCATCTGCTAGAGCACAGACCGCATGGGAAAAGTTAAATTGCTTGAAAGCCCTTAAATTTAGGCTGAGCTTGAACATAGAGGATAAAAACGAAACTATTAGAATAGACAAGGACAATCTCGAATTAGATCCCACTTCTGCAAATATAAGTTACAAATCGAAAACATTAGTCGATAAAACAAGGTACAAAATTTCCTTCTCTTCTATTTGCTGTTTCTGTCCCATAATCTTTATATCACCAAAATTCGTAACTTGTCTCTTTCTATTTCAACAGGTCAATCACACCTAAAGGGGCTCCAATTGGCTGATCCAGACTACGCAGCAAACGACCCCATTGAGCTACTTTTTGGAGCGGAAATATGCTCAATCATTCTCCAGGATGTCCGCAAGGGAGGCCCCCAAGCGCCTATCGCTCAAAAGACACTGCTTGGCTGGATCTTATCGGGAGGTTGCGATCAAGTAACCATCTCAGCACAGCGCCACTCGCTTCAATGCACGGTAGATCATGAGCCGACCTTGTGCACTGCTTCTGGGCACAGGAACGAGAAGTGCCTGCTCCCGTCGCACTCATGCCAAAAGAGCAGCAATGTGAAGACATCTTCGCGCTGCAGCACTAACGCACTGCCGAAAGACGGTATGTAGTGCGACTACCTTTCACATCTCCGCCGACGACGCTGATTGATACGAGAAGATCTGCTGGTTTGCATCTGCGCTGACGACGCTGACTGAGACGCGAGGATCTGCTCAACGACTCTTAGTCGCCATGGAGCGACGCTGTGCAGAGAGACGCACGATTCGGTGATCTCTACCGCGCCTTCCTGAAGAAATACGAGGATCAAGGTCACATGGAATTGGCGCAAGAACCACCAAATTCAGGCGAAGATCGGTGCTACCTTCCACATCACGGCATCCTTCGAGAATCCAGCACCACGACGAAGCTCAGGGTCGTCTTCAACGGATCGCAGCGTACAAGGTCCGGTGAGTCGCTCAATACTCATCTACTAGTTGGAGCTAATTTGCTGCCACCCCTCGCGAACGTACTTCTGCGCTGGCGGTGGCATCGGTACGCGCTAGTGGCCGACATTGAGAAAATGTATCGGCAGATTCTTGTGCATCCCGATGATCATAGACATCAATGCATTCTTTGGCGACACAGCGTTGATGAGCCTATACGCGTGTTTACATTAAAAACCGTCACTTACGGTCTCACTTGCGCGCCATTTCTCGCCATTCGCACTCTGCGTCAAATTTACATTAAAAACCGTCACTTACGGTCTCGCTTGCGCGCTATTTCTCGCCACTCTGCGTCAACTCGTCGATGACGACGGATCGCGTTTCCCTCGAGGCGCAGATGCGTTACGACACAACTACTACGTTGATGATGTCGTAACCGGAGCGCATAACAAAGACAATGCTATTGCTCTCCAAGTCGAGCTTCGCAACCTCTGCATGACGGGCGGGTTTTCTCTCCGAAAGTGGGCCACCAACTGCCAGGAGCTTCTTCGCGACATTCCGCCCGAGTAGTGTCTCACCAGAGACTCGCGGTCGTGGGAATAAGAGAATCACTCAACGTTGGGATTGCACTGGCATCCAACCAGGGACGAATTCGCCTTCTCTGTTTCTCCTCGCACCGTCGTCGCGTTCACAAAGAGAAGTCTGCTGTCGGAGACCGCTCGACTCTTCGACCCGCTCGGATGGCTGGCTCCAGTGACCATTCAAGCAAAAATTCTTATACAGTCCGCCTGGCTGCAGCAGCTAGAGTGAGACACACCATTGCCGTCAAGCATCGCTGGAAAGTGGAAGCGGCTCTGGGAAGAATTTCCACTGCTTGAGAAGCTCAGAGTCGGCCGCTGGCTCGGCACCGGCGACACGAGCTCTCAACTCGAACTGCACGGCTTTGTAGACGCGTCCGAAAGAGGTTACGCCGCCGTGGTGTACCTCCGCATCACCGTAAAAAACCAAACAAAGACTCTATTGTTGACAGCCAAAAGTAAGATCGCGCCAATCAAACTCGTTTCTCTCCCGCGACTCGAACTCTGCGCCGCCGCCTTGCTTTCAAGTGTACTCGTGCACACGCGCGCTGTGCTAAACCTAGCGACAACGCCAGTAATCCTGTGGTCAGACTCCAAGGTCACGCTCCACTGGATTCGAGGTCACGCCTCGCGCTGGAAAACGTACGTGGCCAACAGAGTGTCACGAATCCAGCAGCAGCTTCCAGAGGCTCAATGGTGTCACGTCCCAGGCAAGGACAACCCTGCCGACTGTGCCTCCCGGGGACTAACACCACGCGAGCTCCTCAGCCATTCCTTGTGGTGAACGGGTCCTGCCTGGTTGTGCGGGAATCCGATGCAATGGCCAAGCGTCAACCTGGAGCCCATCAAGGACATATCAGGCGGCGGGCCACAGCACTAGCGATAATCATCAGGAGCAGCCGCGAGCTGGAGGAGCTCCGTAGATTCTCGTCGCTTCACCAGTTGCTCAGAGTGACTTCCTGGAGCTTGTGTTGGCGTCACCGCGGTCGCTCGGTCGGTTCTGTGGACGCTCAGCACCACGGATCGGCGCTTCTCCCAGCCGAATTCGACGCGGCGCTCCTTCAGTGGATACGCATAATGCAGTCACGGCATTCTCAAGAGGAGAGAGCAGCTCTCGAAAACAAACGCGATCTTGCACGATCCAGCCATCTGCGAACCCTCAGCCCGTACATGGACGAACACGGAATTCTGCGAGTTGATGAGCGCCTCAAGCACGCAGCGCTGTCGTTCGACGAGCGACATCCAATCATCGTGTCTCCAAGGTCATGGCTCACTCGCCTGCTGGAGGAAGCCTACCATCACTGTACTCTCCACGGAGGAGTCCAGATGACCTGCGAATGAAATATCACCTGCGCCGAACCATCGGCGAAATCAGGCTCACCTTCGAGGAAATGAGCACCCTGCACGCACAAGTGGAGGCATGCCTGAACTCCCGGCCCATGCATGCCCTCTCAGACGACTCCGACGACTCTTACGGCTCTGACACCAGGTCACCTGCTCATAGGGGCACCACTGCTGGCCATTCTTGAGCCGTCCTTGTCAGACGAGAAGGAGAATTTGCTTTCCTGGTGGCAACTTATTCAGCGAATGCGAGACCACTTCTGGCAGAGATGTCACGCGAGTACTTACACACTCTGGCTACCAGACCGAAATGGACCAAGGACGCTTTGCCACCACGCCTTGGATCGCTATGCATCATTCACTCCGAGCTCTCACCACCAAATAAGTGGCCTCTGGCGTGGATCACGCAGCTACATCCTGGAGACGACGGCGTAGTGCGAGTGGTCACAGTCAAAAAAGCCTCATCCGAATTAACTCGTCCTTTGGTCAAATTAATTTTATTGCCAGAAGAGGCTAACGCATTTACCTCGCACGCTAATGCATCAAATGTAAAGGAGAGCTTGAATTGATCGCGTGTACTTTCGTAAATCATTGCTTCACTGTTATTTATCATATAACTCTCGTTTACAGTTCAAGCTTCCACGGAATCATTGCATTGTATCGCTTGTCTTATGTTCCCGTTTACTGTTTTTTTATTGTAATCTCAATGCGCTCGAGGTAACCTCTATACATATATCGTCACGGAGATGACGAGGCGAGCGGGAATGTTTGAGATCGGTAATTCGAAAAGAAAAGCAAGAATTCTTTCAGTCGACCGACAGTAATTGTCATTGAACGCATGCATAAATTGAGCTCGTGATTTCATCTCGAGCATGATCCAAATCCTCGATAAAAATCAGCGATTTGGTGTTCTTTGTTCTTTTTAAAAACAAGTCGTTACACGCAAACAAGTCATTACCAGCAACGGACAATCGAAAGTTCTAGAATGATTCAATTCGCACGCGAGCGCCGTGCTCCGACGAATACGTCACGCGCTGTCACCAATCCCACGCACGGATTTTCTGTCGCGCACTGTTACGTTGAACGTCGTTAGAAAAGAATCCAAAGCGCCAATCAATTTTGTACACCTAATGCCACGTAATAATTACGATTGTGGCAAAATTTTATTGGATTTTTTCCAAAGAAGAAAGCCCAGGCCGAAAGCAATAAATGCTTCGAGCTCGCCGTACTCCTTCTTACTTCTAAAAGTTCTTAGAGTTCTTAGAGTCATAGTCTCGCTACTATATCGCTTCGTAAAATCGCCGTGCTAACCGCTTAATGAAACCGCTATAAAACGAATCCTTCGAGAAGTGCCGAGAAAATCGCCGAGATTTTCCATTACCGCGATTCCAAAATATCATTTGGAAAAGGTGACCGCATTTATTATTCTGTTAATTTAATATTTAATTAATTATATTTTTTGACTTTGTAACTGAGCATATTAAAGAAAATTCTTTTGTTAAATTACAAAGAAACGGAGTTCTCTTTACTCGTCGTGCATCATATCAACCTTGTGCCGTTTTCTCACTCGAATCTTTCCGCGCGGTGCGTTCTCGCACAAAGTAATTAGCAGTAAAATAGAAATCTTCCTGAATGAGAGAACGAATATCCTTTTCTCTTTTTCTCTTTTTCTTTTTCTAATAAAGTTAAATTAATCTTAAATATATGAATGTAGTGAATTCGCCTCGCATAAAGAATATTAAAGAAAACCGAATTTTTATAACAAATTGTTAAAATTCAATTATTACTTATTAAGAATAAACTTGTAGAGTGGGGAATAGGGTTTACGCGGAGTCTTGCTGCCATAAAATCTCAAAGGAAGCACGAGTATAGGTTCTACCAAATTTTGAGAAGTATTGATTGGTTCTGAAAGGACACTCCCATACTCATTTTCAATATATAAAGGAGCTGTCGAAGACAGAAACGTACATTTTATTCATAAACTCGTATACTTATTCGCAAACTCTTAAACTTACTCTTAAACTCAGACTCTTAGACTTAGACTTAGACTCACTTTCAAACTCACACTGCTTCGATCACTCAGCCAATCAGTCAGTTACAATCAAGGTGAGAACTATCCTCGCGCTTCATCAGAACCTCGTTTTCACATTTATCTTTTTTTTTAATAAACGATAATATCAAATCAAATTTATCGATGGAACGTCTAAATCTCTAATCTCTAATTCTTCATCCCCAAATATATAAATATCTGAGGAGTCGTTGCGACTGTCGCTGCCAATAGCGTGGCCCCCGTTATCGGCATTTCCTCGGAGAATTCATAATTTCCTCATATCCAGAGAGCTGTTACGACTGTCGCTGCCAATAGCGTGGCCCCATTTACAGTTCTCCGGAACATTATAATTTTTTTTTTTGAATTACTTCCATGCCTACCAAAGGCGGACGAAGACAAAGGGAAAAGAGATTGAGGTTCCAAGTTAAATCGGCCCTTATTTCGAATCAAGATCCTTTCCCCTATTTCCAAAAACTTGCGCAATTGCTAGACCAAGACAAACCGGTAGACTCACCCCGCGAACCTGTCTATACTCTAAATAAATTGGAGGTCAACCTCACGTTTCCTAGTTACAAAACCATTCCAAAATACGATCCACGTAGATTCGTCTATAAACTTCGCGATCTTTTTGGCACCGGATTCAAGGTTACCCTTCCTTTAAATTATTCAATACTTCCCATAAATCCTAAACTAAATTTGGCCGAAGGTGTTTACTTAGGTAATGCGCTGATGACCGTACGAGATGGAAAGACACATTTATAGGTAATAAATACGATCGAAGAAGATTATGATGTACTTGTGCCCACTATACGAATATTCGAATTCAATGAATTAACTAATCTTAAATCTAATTCTAATTCAAACTCAACATCAAAATTAGAATCAAAATCAATCTCAAAGTCTAACTCTAATTCTAATTCTAATTCTGATTCTAATTCAAAAATCAATTCAAATAAAAATTTCAATTCATATTCAAATCCAAATTTAACATCAAAATTAGGATCAAAATCAAACTCTATTCGTAATTCAGATCTAGATTCAAATTCAATATCAAATTCAAATTCAAGTCGAAATTCTAATGTTAATTTCAATTTAAATTCAAATTTAAAACCTGGATCAATCTCAAAATTCAATACAATTTTTTCGAGCTCAGAATCAAATGGAAAATCTTGTGTAGAAACAAACAAAATTTTTCGGTATAATAAAATAATGGAACTAATCAAATTCGATCACTTAAACAATGAAGAGCGTATGGCTGTTGAAAAGTCAATAGAACGAAATGCAGATTGCTTTTATCTGCCAGGAGAGTCTCTCGAATTCACTAACGTTCTGCATATGATTACACCGATCTGGAGTGTGCATTGGAAAAAATAAATAAAGATCTCACATCAGCTATCATTATCGTAACGTGTTTAGTGTCATATACTACGTGCATTGCTTGTACGACAGCTCACTGTCGGGCTATCATATTCGTCGTGATAAGGATTGTATAGCGTAATTCGCGGAAGAATTCAGAAATTTAGCGCATAGTGTATAGTCTATAATTTCGGCTAACGTACTTATGGCGGATTTCACGCGAGACGATTGGCAAAAATATAACAACGCCACATGTGCGAGAAACAGTTTGCATCAGACGATACGCGAGTACGCGATCACTGCCACTTAACCGGGCGATACAGAGGGCCCGCGCACTCAAATTGTAATTTAAATTATAGGAATTCGCATTGCATACCCATAGTTTTCCATAATTTATCAGGCTGCGACGCGCATTTTGTCATCAAGGAAATTGTCACCGCGTACAAAGGACGTGTTGATCTTTTTCCGATAACAAACGAAAAATATATCTCGTTTACTAAACATGTCGATAGTACCAAAATTGATAAAAAAATTGTGTAAAATTATGATTTATAGATTCATTCAGATTTCTCGCTTCTAGTTTAAACAAATTGACTTTCCTCAGTAAAGATAATTATGGATATTGCAACACGAATTTTACAATTTATCAGAAAAAAATTTTAATCTTTTAACATGAAAGGGCGTTTTTTCTTACGAGTTCATTGACTGTGTTGAAAAATTGGAAGAACTATGTTTACCGCCTTATGAGTTGTTTTATAGTTCATTGACAGACGATACGGTATCTGAGAACGCTGACGCGCATGCTGTCAACGTGTGGCAACATCTCCATCTGGGAGGTTCTCCATCCGAACACTCGGTGAATATAGTGATTTATATTTGAAAACGGATGTATTGCTGTTGGCCGTGTCTTTAAAAATTTCCGTGACAGTTGCGTTGCGAGTTATGGGCTCGTATTATTATATCTTACCGAGCTAGACGCCATGTTAAAACATATGGGTGTAAGATTTGAACTGTTTACAGATATTGATATGGTCATGTTTATTGAGCGCGATATATGCAGTGATCTGAGTGTTCGAACAGGTACACGAGCCAACAAATATATGTTGTACGATCCTTCAAAACCATTATCGTACTTGATATACTATGACATCAACAATCTGTACAACTGTGTCAACCATTGCCTTACGCCAATTTTCGATGGATCGACGACATACAAAATTTTGACTTTACGATCATCGCGTTACGATTCGGCAACATGCTATATTCTCGAGATGCACGCGGAGTATCCGCAACATCTTCATGACGCGCAAACATCTATCATTCTTTTCAACGCGCGAGAAACCACCCAGTAAATACGATGCAAGTACGATACAAGTTGCTCCATGCACATTTTGCTCCTTGCAACATTATGCGATAAACAGCGTTACGTCATACATTATCATAACTTGCAGCAGTATACTCGCTACGGTTTCCGTATCAAAAAGGTTCAATTCGTGCAATCTTCATGGCTACGCGATTATATAGAACTAAACACAAAATTTAGAACTTTGGCTAAAAATGATTTTGAAAAAAATTTATACAAATTTATGAATAACGGCAGTATTTGGCAAAATACCATGGAGACGTATGTGATTGTCGACGTAAAGTTATTAACACAATGGGAAAGCAGACACGGTGCTGAGGCAATGATCACGAAACCAAATTTCCACAGTCCTAGTGTCTTTTTAGAGAATCTGGTCACAATAGAACTGCGTAAGCTCGAAGTGAAGTTTGACAAACCATTATATACCGTGGATATATGTTCTCGACATATCCAAGACGTGTTTGTACGACCGCTGTTTCGCGAAAAACGCAAAATTATGTATACCGATACTTGTTGGGATCATCCCAATGAATATAGTCGATTATTATTGTTTGGCGTCATCGTACGCAATAAATCCATTCTTTTTATTTTTTTTATCCAACACCAATGGCGCTATTATGTGTATTATTTCTTATACCTTACTACCCATTACTTGATTACTCGGGTTATGACCGCGCCGGTGAGCATTTGTCATTAGCAGAATGCTCCTAGGTCTGTACGTCATCATCCGTACAAATATTTTCTTTGAGAAATTTCATGAAAATTAACTCATATCCAATATTCCATCTTTTCCCATAATTATATTGTTGTTTTTGTACAAGATGATATGTTTGTCACCAAGCATCGTTCCCTTGTCGCTGAAATACAGGGTGGGCCATCTATTGGTACGTTTTTAAAAATGCGATCAAATGAGCATACATTGATATTTTTTATTAATTTTTTTTTTGTTGTGAAGCTAAAAGTATCCGCGTCAAGAATGAAAAACGATTTCGTTCATGTGGCTCCCTCTACTGGCCTTACAGTATGCCATTCGATCACCCCAATTATTAATGACATTTTGGACTACCTCGGCGCCAATTTCACTCAAAACAGTCGTAATATTGTTTTTCAAAGCTGGAATTGTCTCTGGATTATCCGCATAACATCGGTCTTTAACGGCACCCCACAGGAAAAAGTCCAGCGGTGTCAAATCGCAGCTACGCGCAGGCCAATTGACATCTCCTGAACGGCTGATTATGCGGTTGTTGAACTTGGTGCGCAGAAGGTCGATGGTAAGTCGGCTTGTATGGCATGTGGCGCCATCTTGTTGAAACCAAAGGTCGTCCACATTCATAGTGTCGATTTGAGGCCATAAAAAGTTGGTCAACATGGCTCTGTAGCGTTCGCCATTGACGGTAACGGCGTTTCCAGCATCATTTTCGAAGAAAAATGGGCCAATTATGCCACCACTCCAAAATCCACACCAAACTGTGACTCTTGGAGGATGCATTGGTCTCTCTACGATTGTGTGTGGCTGTTCCGAGCCCCAAATCCGGCAATTTTGCTTGTTCACATATCCGCCGAGATGGAAATGAGCTTCGTCCGAAAAGATGATTTTTCGACCAAAATCGACGTCATTATTGAGCTGGTCTATAGCCCACACAGCAAACTGATATCGAAGCGGATGGTCATTTGCTTTCAACTCCTGAGTCATCTGGATCTTGTAGGCGAATAATCCGAGGTCTTTGTGCAGTATTCTCCTCAGGCTGGTGCGACTAATGCTCAGTTGCTGCGATCGGCGTCGAGTTGAAGTCGTCGGATTCTGTCTCACACTTTGGGCCACAGCCTCAATATTCTCGGGTGTGCGCACTGTCCGAGCTCTGGGACCACTTCTGTCATCCACTAACATCCCTTTCTCACGAACTTTCCTCACCAATTTGCGTATAGCTCCTTCGGTGGGTGCTCTACGACCCATATTTCTTTTCAAAATTCGTACAGTTTCGGCGACACAGCACTGACTTTGAAAATAAGTTTTTAAAATTTCAAAACGCTCTTCAAGAGAAAACATGTTGTTTCGAGCCGCGGACGGTATGACTAATAAACTGTCAAAATTTCGGGTCTGTAGCTCGTTCGGTGTTGCCATACGACGAAATTCAAAAACGTACCAATAGATGGCCCACCCTGTATATTCCATACATAACGTCTATGTTGACGGATTTCTTACCGCTCAAGATATTTCTGTTCCAACGGGTCATAGTTTGCATGCAGCTTTTCTTGCCCCTCGGATGTTTGAAACAAGTGTCGAATAGATATTACGTCGAAAATTTCTTCGACGATAGGAGCGTGATTATAATCACCTTAAATCGCGCGTATTGTATTATTTCAGACACTTCGTTCAAAGTGGTACGGTTTTTGACTCAACATTGATATCACAGTAGAAGCCTATAGGATTGTCATACAAAGCACTTGGTCTTCTTTTGAGTTTTGATTCCTTGTCTTCTCCTAAAAAGAATGTTTTAGTCATAATAGGATCCTTGGAGAATTCAACAGTGTTTTCAACAATCTATTTCAACGTCAATAATTGGTTTGAAATGCCTCTCCAATGCGATATTCTCCTCTATTTTATCAGTCTTCAAAGCGTGGTACTTTTTCCGAATCGAATCGCTCGTTTTTGCAATCTTTTTAACTATCTTTTCACGATCTTTGCTGTTGTCCATGTCAACGTATCGAAATCAACTGAACACATCACAGTATTGCAAAGTCATTAAATTCTTTTCTGTATCGCCCATCGATAAGTGCACTGTCCTTGTCAATCACTAGAAATCCATACTTTTGCTGCCAATATTTACGACATAAATCGTAGAAAAATATGTCCTGTAGGACATATCGGTATTCACATGATCGTTGTACGCGTTTCAGATTGGTACCATCCTGTTTGAACAGGATCAACAGATTTGCATTGTCGCGTACAAAGTGCTTCGTATCTTTACATATGTCTAACAGAGATAGAAACAGTCGATGTCCGCGTGTCATCCCATTGCAAAGTACTCTTTTATCGCGTTCTGCTTATCGCATAAAACATCATCAAAGATAAAGATGGAATTCGGAAGCGCCTCGCTTGGTGGAATGTCGTTGTTATTGGAGAATGTAAAATAATCGATTTCCTCGATCGGTGCTAACAAATTCACCAGGTATCGATATTCCAGTTATTGCAGTAATTTCGAATACACGTTCTCACGCCGTAATCGAACTTTCCAACAGATTTATCAACACGTTCGTCTTGCCTCATTTGACAGTCCGCACGTATAGATGGCTGGTAGCCATGCTTGCGCGTCTCTTTATCGATTTGCGCTTTGCCGTCAAGATTCGTCACTTTGATCGCTCGCGACTGGCGCACGAACCGCATATTTTCTCTTTCCAAAATACTGAAAACAATATCGGGCCTATTTATAGAACTGTGTAAAGCGAAATTGATCAGTAATTAAAATGTTTCTCATAGTGTCGGATGATCTGCACAGTTTAATCTCAAAAGAACTGGAATACATACCGAAAATTTTGTACTGCTGCGGGAGTTTGAAAATTACATAGATCTATTGTGGGACAGATTATATACGAGCAGATTCGGAGGTACGATGATACCGTGCCTGAAGCATTACAATTTACCGAGTCATCAAACGAATCGATGGTCCAATACCTTTGATGAAGAATTGCGAATGTTGTCGAGAGACTTGTTAAATCGTGCGATAAACGAGCTTTCGAACTATATATTCCAGAATGTCAGTTTTGTGGGAACGCGATTGGAGAAGCGATTAAACTAACTAAAGATGATCACGGAATTCATTGGATGCTGCGTGTCGCGAGCATGGCATAGTATATTCGCACAGCAACGATCTCGCTGAATGACACGCGGTTGACAATATACTCGCTAAGGAAGCGCAGAAACGCATTATCGCGAAGGATTCAACTCTCAGAGAAAGAGTCTGCCGCAGTCACGGCAGTTTGAGCAGCTATGAAGGCCAAAACAAAGATTGGTATGGGTTTGAAAACAAGGAAGAAGAAGAAGAGCAAGCGGATATTTTCAATAGTGAAACGCGGCAGCTTCCTGTCAGTTCTACCGCTGCTCGGCATGATCGGTAGTGCGGCGGAAGTCGCCAAGGAGTAGACGCAGTAAACGATAACAAAGCGGCGCAGCGTCAGCTGGAAAAACTGCAACGCCATAATCGCATCATGGAAGATCGCAGCGTTTATCTCGCTCTCTACAAGCGCGGACAAGGTATCGCGTAGAAAAAAAAATGTCGATGAAACAAAAATGCCGAGGAGAGTAATTAACGATGTACAATTGCAATAACTTGCAAACCGCGCATTCCATATTTTAAAGGCATCTTTATGAGTACTACATTATTGTGAAGGAATAAAAACGAGAGCAGTATCGTAAATCTAGACAGCGGAGGGACCTGGTACACATTGGGTAGGATATGCAAAAACGCGTCATGTACTTTGACAATCTTGACCGTCGATGGAACTTGAACGGTATCTGACAAACTTGTAATCGAGTACAATCGCACTCATCAATGTTACAGTCAGAACAATTGCGGGCAGCATTGTCTACAATTTCTACGAACGGTTGACAAGTAATTTAAGGACCGACATTGCGCTGTTTAACTCAGAGATCGTTTGAAACATGTCGTTTACACTGACCAGCAAGAACGGCGTCCTCTTCGTGAGCTACTTTCCAGCGGTAGATTTGAGTAACGGCGATTACGAGCTCGATCTAACGGATTTTGAAACTACTTTAGCCAATGTAAATTCAACAAACAAGTTTTTTATTACAACGAGGAAATTGTTATTCTCGAAGGATCGTACGAACTGCATGATATAGAGCGGTATCTAAAGCGTGAAATTTTACGTTCTCATGATGAGAAGGGCGAGGAGGAAGAGTTTCCGCTGGCTATTCGCGCCAACAACAATACGATGAGAAGTGAGATCAAATGCGCCTATCGGATAAATTTTGCAAAACTTCACAACATTGGATTGCTGCTTTTTGTCGAATCGCGTGCTGGAGCGACAGTGGCACGAGTCGGACGTGCCGATAAATATCAATGTGAATATCATATCGAGTGCAACGTGACCACGGGTGCGTACAGCAACTACAGGTGCGCACACGCGATACACGAATTTTCGCCGAGCATGCCGCCGGGATATACGTATAAGAGGAAAAGGCCGACGCAGATCATTTATCTTCCGAACGTTGTACGGAGCATTACGCGGATCTGACGATTCGCGTGATGGACCAAGACGATCGATTGCTTGATTTTTTCGGGAAAGAGATCATAGGTTGCATGTGCAGTGTTAACGTGAGATGCTTGAACGAACAGCTGAAACAGACGAGAGATACACCTGGAAAGAAACTCAGTGCGTCCATCGTTGCATTCTTAAAGTCGTTGGATTTCATCGTGCAAAATGGCTGATAACCTAAATATTATCGGTGAGCCGATCTTTGATGACTGCATAATTAAGATTGAAACTCACACGTACAATCCATACGTCAACACTACGTTTGAACAATGATGAGATGCCCATACAGCAGTAGGATTTGTACACGTTGTCATGTGATATTTTCTCTATATCGAAGAAAGATTGAAGGAAGATTAAAAAAGAAAAACGATCAGATATCGATAATGCTTGGAAATAATTGCATGACATTCATATTTGATGAAATTCGATATGAATTCAACGGAGATTGATCGCAACATTGGGATTACCAGTACCATCAAGAACTATGTGTTAATGACGTATAAAGCTTTGATTGAAATGCAAGAAATGAACGTGACTGTCGAATTTGTTTCTGGATGATTAGCGAAAACGTATGTACATCGAAACTTTGGATACAATTTACGAAGACATAGTATCTTTAACTAATCTGGATGATTGGACGCGTTATATGTAGATCAAACGGATAGAAAACTATAAACAAGAATATCAGAACATTAGATATAATCATATAAGAAGAAATACATTATCACAATCGGTTATAACAGAACATAAGATACGGTACAATCATGAATTCCGATGAAATGAGGTGGAAATATTGGACTCTGAAAAAATTTTTAATAAGCGATTAATATCGGAAATGTTGCACATCAGACAACAGATTGATTTAAAATACATCGTAAAAACAAACGTGGTTATAAATTTAACAACTATAAAAAGAAAAGCATAAGAAACCTCAGCACAAGTTGTAGTTTGTGATATTTGATTATTATTACATCAATTAAAACATTAAATGTTTCGGCCGCAATCTGGGCATCTTCATAATATTCTTAAGACGCAGAGTTAGATCTAGTTGACATTAAATTCAACCGTCGTATGTTGTAATTATATAAACATGTTCATTTTTATGAGAAGATGCTTCGTACAATAATGTTAAAGCGCCCAAAATCATATCACGAAAAGTGTAGAACGAGAATTTCCAGATTCTGTTTTACAGCAAAAAATATATATAAATACAATCTGTGCAAAGGATGTATTTGAGATTCATCGTTATATATTTTTTTGCTGTAAAACAGAATCTGGAAAAAAAAATTCTCATGAAAAAAACGAAATTCTCATGTTCGCATTACAGACTATGCGTTCTCAAACACCTATGTAAAGGCGCGCGAATCCGCGAATCGCGCAGTAGCAAAATGTATCTCGCGCTGTACTATCCTTCCAACATTCTGGATTTGAACGCTGAGCAGTTGTAATATATACCAAAGTTCATGTTACGCGTATACTGTGACTATATCGACCACGTGTTGGACAAGCTTTCGTGAAGCTGATCAACACGTGAAGCCGGATTCGGAAGTTCGTCGAACGCGAGCACTACAATCAGCCGTGGCAGCAGACGCACATCGACAGTCCTAAGATAAAGGACTGTGTCGAATGTTGGCATCGCGCAGCGGTCTACTGAATCGAGCGATAAACGCGCTTCCTTTCAGACATATTCTAGGCTACCGATTTTGCAGCATTTGGTTGACAAAACGATTAGCCAGAGGCGACGCAGGCATAAGTCCATTAGACACGGCGTACCGAGAACACGACGTTACGTACTCTCAAAGCATCAATCCCACCGATAGATACGCAGCTGACAAGATACTCGCCCATAAAGCACTAGGACGCGTCATCGTGAAAGATTCGGCTCTGAGCGAAAGAGCCGCTGCTGCTGTCTGAGCAGCGATGAAAGCCAAAATCAAGATCGGCACAGACATAAAGTCGAAGAAGAAGAAGACGAAGAAAAAAATGACGAAAAAGCGGATACTTCCAACGGCGAAACGAGGTAGCGCGGTACCATTTCTGCCAATATTGGGCGCGCTCGGATTCTTGATCGGCGAAGAGGCCAGCATAGCAGTATCTCGCTCCGTATGAATACGAATCCGGCCCATACAAACATGGATAAGGCTAGCAGCAAAGAAAAAAAATCCCAAATAGATAAAAATGCCTTCTGGCGCAACTATCAACGTGCAATTGAACGAGCTTACGACGCGTGTACCATATTTTAGTGATGTTTTCATTCGTAACGCGTTACCAACGAGCGGTGCGCACCAAAATAAAAGCGGTATTATTAACAATCGATAAGGCCCGGTCACTGGATACGCTAAGAGAAACAACCGTGTCGTGTACTTTGATAGTTTCGATAATCTTCGATCTCCCAAAGAAATAGTGCGATATTTCAAAACCAGTGTTACGATAGAGTACAATCGCATGTCCTATCAAATGTACGATCAGAGCTTCTGCGGAATGTTTTCTACAAATGTTCGATGCGCATGAATTTAAAAAACTCGACGCGATCCCATAAAATCTTAGTATTGGTCGAACGCTTTTTCCGTCATAAATATGTCGTTGACATGCTTACGCTGAGCGGAAAGAGCAATCGCGGCGAACTACTTTCCCGCCATAGATTTGAGTGACGGCTATTATGAGCTCAGTCTGGCGATTTTTGAGACTTATCACATGGTACCAAAGGTGAACGAATCGAATAAATTTTATTTCGCCAAAGGTGACGCGAAAATTACAATTCTCAAGGGTTCGTACAAAGTACGAGATATAAACGAATTTTTGAAACGTGCGATTTTACGAAAACGTTCGCGCCGCGACGAACTTGAAACCGTTGACGTAGTGCATGGTGACAACAGCAACAATAACACCGATGACGACGATGGCAAGGGTAGAGAATTATGATTACGCTCCACATAAACTACAATATGATGAGATGCGAGATTACATGTGCGTACAGAATAAACTTTGGCAATCCCAACAGCATTGCTGCTGGGATTTTCATCGAAACGTGTATTGCGACCGCGAAAATAGCATGAATCGGATGTTGATCATCATAATGAACGTAAACGTTATCCATGTAGATTGTAACATAACTGCGGACGCGTACAACAATGGCAAAATCGTGCACACGACACATAAATTTTCGCTGAGCATGCCGCCAGGATATAAGATATCAGAACGGCCAGCGCAGATCATTTACCTGCCAATCATCGCACAGAGCATTACATATCTAACAATATGCGTTATCGACCAGAATGAACGATTGCTCGATTTTCGAGGAGAATAGATTACTGTTAGATTGCACGTACGACCGCAACAGTAATAATGCAAGAGGTGTTCGTGCTGAACGGAATGGAGCGCACGCAGAGAGATAACGCATTCTTTACAAGGATGACGTCATAGCTCGATAACATTCGCTCAGCTACATCAGAAAGAAGCTCAGCGCGTCGAACGTTATATTTTTACAATCTTTGGGATTCGCGGTGCGCAACATTTGAGATGATTGATATTATAAACATTGAGGATAAACAAATTTCAACGATCGCATCGTCAAGATTGAGACTTACATGTACAATCTGTTCGCATACAACGTTCGGATACAGCGATGAGATAAGAATACCCATACAGCAACAGGATCTGTACACACTGTACGAAAGCTTTCTATACGTTGAAGGAAAATTCACGAAGAACAAAGTGATCCAGAGTGCTAACATTGAGAAATAATTACGTCGCATTCATATTTGATGAGATTTGATACAAACTCAATGATGTGGAAATTGACCGCAACAGAAACATGGTCATAACTCTCAAATATGCTCTCTATTCGTATGTGTTGAAAATGGGCGCTTTCCTGTACGATCACCCCGATATCGGCGAGAAGTGTAGCAAATTAATCGACAAAACGCCAAATATTAATTTTGACTCTATCAAGGGTCTTATACGGTATAAAGTACCTCCCACCACGTAATCTATTTCACCCGGTATTCCCGTATAGAGTAAAAGAAAGTTGCTTTTTGCCTTGTGTCGGAGTTGCTGCGAAACATTCTTGCAGACAATGTGCACTCACGATTATCTCGAAGAGCGTGAATTCAAAGGTACCTATCCTGCAAATTACGCAAAGCCATCAAGAAGAGCTATTTTGTGATGAGCGTGAGTGAAATTTGGCACTATAAAGTCACGCGATATAATCCCAATACACGGCGGGGAGGATTGTTCACCGAATATATAAATACATTTTTACACTTAAAACAGGAAGATAACGGATGGCCGAACAAATGCGGGAACAACGATATCGAGACTAAGGAACGATATCTGAGAGAATACGAAAAAACTGTGGGTATCGTTCTCGACAGAAATAACATCGCACGGAATGGCCCGGTTTACGCTCGATCGTTAAGCTTTGTCTAAATTCATTTTGGAAAAAATTCGGTCAACGAACCAATCTGCCTAATAGCGAGATAAAATCCTACCAGCGTCTGATGACTTTATTCACGAGTCCGGAGCATGAAATAACTGATAAATTACCCATCAACAACGAGGTAATATGTTTCGTGACGGTTACGCGAAGAGGCAGTCGTGGCTTCCCCAATAACGAACGTCGTAATCGCGACAAATACGACTGCGTTAGCGCGATTAAAATTATGAATATTTAGAAAAAATAGATAAGCGTGTTTTATATTACGATATTAACTCGTGTATATACTTGTGTAAATACTCGTGTAAATACAGATAATCCGAATGAGTACGAACCGCGTACGGATAATTTTTTGGACGATATGATGGACAAACTCGAGAGCTTTTTGAGACGGTCGCGGAATATTATATCGAACTGTTCCAGGCGGCCCAAAATTTTATGCGTATATTCTTCGTACACCAGAAGGACGTATGCATGAAATTTGTAAAATAAAGAGTATAACACTTAATTAAAAATTAATTTTAAACTTTAATAATATTAAGAAATTAATAATAAAAAATGAGAGAGAAAGGCGAGAAGCAAAAGAAGAAACGGAGAGGTCGATGGTAAATTTGCATTTTACTGCAATTTAACACTGCGTTTCATGAAATTGTAACGCGAAATGAAACAAAGTCATGTGCGCCTGTATTGGTAAAACGTAGATATAATCATTATCTTTTCCTTACAGCTTCAAAAAAAATGAATAACTCTCTTGCTTTCTCTCTCATTTTAATATAGAAATGTCATCGAGTTTTCCGCCTATTATACATTTAGGCAAAAATGTAAAATTGTATTGCATTATTTTGTAAAATAAAATATGAATATTATTGTTAAATCTTTTAGTACTTAGAAATTTTATTGTACTTTAATATTGTGAATAATGTATTAGGTGTACAAAAAAGTTCTGAGCTTTTTTTTGTAAAATTCAATCTTTATTCAAAAACAAACGAAAAAATATTAATCAGCGAAATATTCTCCATTTGCATCAACGACCTTTTGCCATATTTCGGGGAGCTTGCGAATTCCTTGACGATAGAAACTCACCGGTTTCGAAGCGATAAAGTCATCAATGCATTTTCGTATCTCTTCTAATCTCACGAAATGTGTATCAGCCAAATGATGCTGCAGGGACCGGAATAGATAGTAATCGGAAGGCGCCATGTCTGGACTAAACGCCGCGTGCGGAAGAAGTATCCAGCCTAAGGCAAAGATATGGTCCTGAGTCGCTTTCGCAACATGAGGTCGAGCATTGTCATGAAGCAAGATCATTTCATGACGTCCTTGGCCAGTAAATGATCTCTTTCTTCTAATGCATCGCTCAAAATAGTCAAATGTTGTTGGTAGAGGTCTGCCGTGACTGTTTCACCCCGGTGTAACAACTCGTAGTACAACACACCCTTCCAATCCCACCAGATACAGAGCAAAACCTTATTGGCGTGGATATTGGGCTTTGGCGTCGATGTCGAAGGTTGACCAGGATCAACCCATGATTTTCTACGTTTAAGGTTATCATAAAGAATCCACTTTTCATCGCCTGTAATGATTTTGTGCAAAAAATCTTTTTTCCGGAACTTTGAAAGTAAAGTGAGTGCAGTGTCACGCCGTCGATTTTTGTTGTCTTCGGACAATTCATGCGAAACCCATCTGCCTTCCTTCTGAACCTTTTTAATAATAGCCGCAATATTAATAATAACATCAATTCTATACCCCCTTTAAACATAACTATTTCCCATCTTCCTACTATTATTATTATTCTCATTGTTATCAAAATCCCTACATCTCCAATTCGATTACACAAAACTGTAACCATTCCAGAAATTATAAGATATATAATTATGATAATAAATTACTAAACAATAAGAAACTATTCCAACTAAACCTACCCAACTAAAATTCTAATTACATTTGGACTAATCACTATTGAAATTATACAAAATAAATAATAACAATAAATAATTAAATTGATTTATATACTTTTCTGATTTTACACAATTCTATATAATATAATTATTAAAGAAATTAATATAATAAATCTAATAAATAACATAGAACCTCAATCAATTAATAAAACAAACTTCAAATTTGAAGCATTAAACTCAAAAACTAATCATTCTAAAATAACTTAAATCTTGATAATAAAATCAAACTCACTACCCTCAAAATTATAAATATTCAAAATATATATATATATATATATATATATATATATATATATATAACGCATTTAAAATAATTTAAGACTCATATGAATCAAATATCATTAATTCCACAAAGTAATATTATATTTTTTCTTTTAAACTACTTAAATTTTATCTATACTCTTAATAATCAATTAACTTTGAATTATTTATTTACTTTTTAACTATTATTATATAAATATAATTAAATTCAATAAATCTATTAATAAGGAAAAAAATGTATAATTAAAATTATACAATATATTCCTTTAAATTAGAATTACAAATCTTATTTTCATAATAAATATTTTTCCCATGATAAACATATGAAAATAAATACAATGAATAAGCCCCTCTCAAAAAACAAAAAAAAAAGATAGATGGTAGATGGTAGTCCATTTCGTAGTACAATATATTGTATAAATTATTTTAAGCAAATTTGCAAAAGTAACGAACTTCTAACTTTCACGATGTCAGATAACGAAACGCGAGATGACATTCATTGCCTCGTCTACCTACGTTTTTTTCTCTCTTTTTATTAATGGACTCTTAACACGTTTACTGATATTACTGACAAGAATTTTTTGTGACTACTTTGATTTTTGATAAAAATGACTTGCAGCCTACTACACGGAATGATGAATACGGGATTAAAAATTATATATTAATATTGTAATATTGTAATATCATGTACATATTTTTGGTTTAGAACGATGTTGAAATATTACGACTGCATTGAAAATGATTCGATTGGAGTCGAAACGTTGTCAATTGTAATGGTTTATGTGAATTTTTAATACTAATTTAAATTAAAGTTCTTTGCTGCATTACTAGCTCTTTGCCCTTCTTTTACCACATTGTTTTATACGTATTACTATTTATTAATTATAAATATAGATATGAGTACAAAAAGTATACAGAGTAAAGTAATGTTATTGTAGGGGTAAAAGTAAATGTAGAAAATATTCTTTATATTAATTTAATATTAATAGAAAAATTTATATTAAAAATATTAGAATTTATGAAAGTTAAATGAAAATTGGGAGTGAAAAAAAAATGAGAAGATTTTATGGGAATTTTTATTATTATGATATTAAAAGAGTTGAATAAAATATAATAAAAAATATTAGCGAAAAAGAATAAGGAAGATTATAAGGAAGATATATATAGAGAATTTAGTCACAAGTTAAATTTGGTTAGTATATATAATTGTAGGAGGCACAAAGAAAAGAAAGTTAAATTTAAATTATTATAATATTAAAATTAGTGGAATATGGTTGTTGAATAAAAGGAATAAAAGGGGAAATAACCAAAAAAATAGTTTATGGAATAGAATATTAATTTTGGAGATTAGAGGTATATATTGAAAAATATCTTTTTGTTTTAATAAATAAATAATTATTATATCTTTAATTTACAAAATTAATATTTTATTTAGGATAAACTATAAAACATTAATATAATATTGATATTTTTGTAGATATTAATATAATAATATTTTTTTAGATAGTTTACATACAAGTTTTTTTAATTTTTTTATTAATATTAGTATTGATATATAAATGTATGTTAATTATATTAATAATAATTGAGTTATTGGTAGTTAATATGTCGATAATATATATTGTTAATCTGTCGTTAATATATCGATTATATATATTGTTATAGTACAAGTGGGGATAGAATTTTATTTAATTTATTATTTATATATTCATTTATAATATTTATTATTTTAGAGTTTGTGAAAGGGTATTAGGATTATTAGTAATGATTAGGTTTATTAGTAATGATTGTTCGATTTAAGGGAAATGATTTATATTATATATTTAATTTTAGAAAATTTTAATAGAGCGGAGAGGGATGGGGAGGGGGTAAGTTAGATGGAAGGAAATGTAGGGGGAGATTGAATTAATAATTAAAGGTGGATTAATTTAAATAAAATTTATATTATTACAGTATATATTAATTATAAATATAAATGATTTATATATAAATGTCATTATAATGTTATTATATAAATGTTATTATATGTGTTATTTTATAAATGATATTATATAAATGTATATATATTATATATATATATAATATTATTGTTATTATTATTTTATTGTTATTGTTATATTAATATAATATATTACTTACTAATATTATAGTATTAAATAATATTTAATTTTTTTATAAATAAAATTTTTTAAAGTTTGTTATTAAATTTTTTAAGTTATGATAAAATTTATTATAATAATTATACACATAAATTTTTATAGTTATATTTAGTAATAATATAATTATGTTTTATTATAATTTATGTTATTTATTTAGTCTTATATTGATTTTTATATTTATATATAAGGACATCGAATGATTTAATATTACTATTAGAGTAGGTTGTAATTATTAGGGGCACAAGACAAGAATTTTTTGTGACTACTTTGATTTTTGATAAAAATGACTTGCAGCCTACTACACGGAATGATGAATACGGGATTAAAAATTATATATTAATATTGTAATATTGTAATATCATGTACATATTTTTGGTTTAGAACGATGTTGAAATATTACGACTGCATTGAAAATGATTCGATTGGAGTCGAAACGTTGTCAATTGTAATGGTTTATGTGAATTTTTAATACTAATTTAAATTAAAGTTCTTTGCTGCATTACTAGCTCTTTGCCCTTCTTTTACCACATTGTTTTATACGTACTTATTACTATTTATTAATTATAAATATAGATATGAGTACAAAAAGTATACAGAGTAAAGTAATGTTATTGTAGGGGTAAAAGTAAATGTAGAAAATATTCTTTATATTAATTTAATATTAATAGAAAAATTTATATTAAAAATATTAGAATTTATGAAAGTTAAATGAAAATTGGGAGTGAAAAAAAAATGAGAAGATTTTATGGGAATTTTTATTATTATGATATTAAAAGAGTTGAATAAAATATAATAAAAAATATTAGCGAAAAAGAATAAGGAAGATTATAAGGAAGATATATATAGAGAATTTAGTCACAAGTTAAATTTGGTTAGTATATATAATTGTAGGAGGCACAAAGAAAAGAAAGTTAAATTTAAATTATTATAATATTAAAATTAGTGGAATATGGTTGTTGAATAAAAGGAATAAAAGGGGAAATAACCAAAAAAATAGTTTATGGAATAGAATATTAATTTTGGAGATTAGAGGTATATATTGAAAAATATCTTTTTGTTTTAATAAATAAATAATTATTATATCTTTAATTTACAAAATTAATATTTTATTTAGGATAAACTATAAAACATTAATATAATATTGATATTTTTGTAGATATTAATATAATAATATTTTTTTAGATAGTTTACATACAAGTTTTTTTAATTTTTTTATTAATATTAGTATTGATATATAAATGTATGTTAATTATATTAATAATAATTGAGTTATTGGTAGTTAATATGTCGATAATATATATTGTTAATCTGTCGTTAATATATCGATTATATATATTGTTATAGTACAAGTGGGGATAGAATTTTATTTAATTGGATTTCATCAAATTAAAGAAGTAAATCAAAAGTTCCCGCAAATGACGCTTATTCGGCTCAAAACTCGGCATTTTCGCACAAAAAAAAATATGATGCTGATACAAAATCGCTAGTATTTCAAGGTTATGTTGTTGACAGATGTCCAACCTTACGATATAATGTTTTATATCAGACAATTTTAACTGTAGCTTGCTAGTGGCGCCGTCTTTTGTCAAACGGCTGAAACTTATTTGTACACCTAATATATTCCTATAAAACATTTATTTAAATCTTATTTTTAATCTTATTTTTAAATATAAAATAACAATATTATTATTCTAATTATTAAAATAAATAAATTAATATTTTAGTTTTATACGTACAGAGAGATTATTAACTTTATATACGCGGGCGAAATAATGCATTATTATCAGAAATATTTTAATTTCTCATTTTCTTATATTCGGTATGAATTTGGTATTGAAACATGCCAATTTCTAAAAGAGTTTTGTAACCTGATGATTAAATTAAGCGTTAATATTATTAGGTGTTGGAATTAATTCGTAGCGTTTTTAATGAAAGAATGTTATTTATTTCACATGAGCATTAAAAAATACATTAATGAATTTGTAACCTGATGATTAAATTAAGCGTTAATATTAGAACACGTATCAGATTTTTGAAATCTTGCATTAATTTTAATTTAGTTCCTCTACATTTAAAAAGATACACTAATACTAGAAGCTTTGTACAATAGTCATTCTTACAGAAGACTTCAGAGAATACAAATAAATAATGTGAAAGTAATTTTGCAATTGGAATTGAAGGACTCATATCATCACTTACATTGTATTAGAACGAGCATCTTTGATTTCTCCTTTAAAATCCATAATGTTTTGCCAGTTTCCATAGTTTGTGAATTCTTTAAATATTTAGACAATATTAATAGTTTAAACTTTTTTCGACATACAAGGAGAATAGATAAGAAAATTCTATGGTTGAAGGAAAAAGAGAATGGTTGAAAAATAAAAGAGCAAATATTAAGCCAATTTCTTATGTTTGTGCTTCTAATAAGGAATTGCTAAATAAAATTATATCTAATGATGCTCTTAATGATAAGTCTTTACAGGAAAAAATACATATTTCGGCTGAACTGTTTGGAGATGCGGCTCCTCTAGATTTTTTAAATAATAAATAGTTCCTCAATTTGAATAATATTGATATTCTTATAGAAGTCCAGTATCTGCTACAGTTGGGAGAAGGCTTTGGCTTTCCTATTAATAAACATAATATTGATAGAACGTTAATTGAGTTTATTAAGAATATTGAAAATAATATTATTGGTCGTCGAAATAATATAATAAATTTCGTTAGAAATAATACTGTTTCAATTCTTGAGAAGTTTCAGAATGATTTTCCTAGGACTGGTTCGAATAACAAATTATTATTTGATTGCATTAAGACAACAAAAATATTTGTTAAAAATCATCCTGAAGTATTAATTCCTAAAGCAGATAAAGCAAATAATGTTACTGTTGCTAAAAATAAACTAGATTACATAGCCAAGATGAAATTGATATTTTCAGACAATAATACATATGAGATGATAACTAAAGATTCTACAAAAAAATTTACGAGTGATTTACGTAACATGCTTAGTAGGTGGAAAGGAAAAACGTGAATAGATGACGAAAGTTGCATACGATTGATGGGATCATTCCTAGAGCATATGGTTTAACGTAGATTCATAAATAAAACTATCCTCTTAGAATCATTGTTTCATCTTTAAATAGCCCACTATATAATCTATCATTGTTTTTGCATAACATCATTAATGATTCTATACCAGAAACTCTTAGTTGTTTAAAAAATAGCTTTGACTTAATTAATAAACTTAAAGAAATTAAACTGGAACCAGATTCTATGTTGGTTTCCTTGGAAGTGATATCTCTATTTACTAATATATCTATAGATTTGGCATCTGATAGTGTTGTTGGAAGGTGGGATTCCATATCCAAGAAAATTAAAATTCCTTTGGATGAATTTTTGATTGCCTTTTGGATAGTTTTAAATTCTACGGTTTTTATATTTAATAAAAAAATATACAAGCAAATATTTGGGACCCCTATGGGGTCACTCTTGTCACCTGTGGTTGCAAATATGGTTATGCAGGATTTTGAAAAAATGGCTATCGGAATGCTGCCCTATCTACTGCTATTTTATTATCGATTCGTTGACGATATTATCTTAGCTGCTCCGTCTGAGAGTATTGGCAATATTTTGGATATTTTTAATTCGTTGCACACTAGACTGCAGTTCACTATGGAGGTTGATGGAAAAATAAGTTTTTTGGATATTATGTTGGTTATTGAAGAACGGAATCTTATTTTTGATATATACCGTAAAGCAACCTTTTCCGGTAGATTTCTTAATTTCCATTCATATCATCCACTTTGTCATAAAAGAGGTGTAATTTATGAAGTTGTGGACAAAGTTTTTTGTTTGTGTCATCCGAAATTCCAACGAAATAATTTGATTGACGCTATTAATATTTTTTTAACAGAATGAGTATCTGTTACGTTTTATTTTCTCGACTATTCATAACAGAATTAAATACCACATTAACAAGATTTGAATACGAATAAGGATGACACAGGGAGATTTTTTATGATTCCATATCTCAATACGATATCCGAAAGATTTATACCTATTATTAACATGTTTAATTGTAAATTGGCTTTTACTATTCCTAATATATTAAGAAGTTTCATAAAGAGAGGAAAGGATGATTTGGAACACGTTCAGAATCAAAATGTAATCTACAAAATATCATGTGAGGATTGTAATATTAAAATAAGTAAAAGTAAAAAGGGCTACGAGCCTAAAACATAAATTGACAAACTGTATGAGTAGTTAAAAAAGTTTTTTTGAAATAAAACTATGTCATAAATTGAAAACGTAAAATATAATTTGACAATCAGAAGGTGAACAAACGTTTCGATCCTAGTTGGATCATTTTCAATGTGACAAATAAATTAGTGTGACAAAGTAAATTAACAACGGTAATTAACAATAGAATTATAACATAGATAAAAAACATAAGAGATCAAGTAAAATTCGCATTCGGACGCAAATTAACTATAAAACTCGCTCCAAATTGAGAGGAAATCAAATAAACGATTATAGTTGACAAAAATGTGCTCCTCCGAACCGTATGTGTGTATAAGGACGAACATGTTTCTGTTAGCAAGTATAAATTGTAATAATAAATTAACGGTAGAAGTAAAAATAATAAGAACAATAAGAAAAGTACGAATCGAGTCGCAAACAGTAAAAAGGAAAGTACAAATAAGTCGTAAATAATAAGTCAAATTTAAAGAAAGAGGCAAAAATTATCTTTGATATTATAAGACAAGCACATAAGAAAAAAGAGTAAATCGCCAACATGCATTGCATATGTATGATAAGTTTAGAACAAATAAATTCACAATAAATACCTTATGTGTGTGTCGAAATGATGTATTATAGATTAGGCAATGCGAATGGAATCGAAATTGATCGTCTCTCTAAGAAGCTAAGATATAAAGTACGACATATAAAGACAAGAAGAAAGAGACTGGATGATCTGTGAATAAGTATCGGGTAAAGATTCGGTATCGTTTTGTCTATTAAGGCCTTGTTTCTGTCTTTTAATATGAATCATTTCAGATACCAATCTCTTATTGTAAGAAGATTTGCAGTCCAAAATTCTCACATCGTTTCATTTGAAATTATGATCAAAATTGATTCGATGATCAGTTATAACAGTAAGAGAACCTATATTCTTTTTGATGTCAGAGATATGTTCGTGTAGTCTCGTGCTCAATTTTCTCTTTGTCTGACCAACGTAACTCGCCTCACAATCATCACATGAGATCTTGTAGACAACATTCTGACTGGATAGGCAGCTAAGTTCGTCTTTTCCTCTCTTTATGAAGCTTTTTAACATGTTGGGAATAGAAAAGGCCAATTTACAATGAAACATACTAGAGATTGGAAGGAAACTTTCGGAAATGGATTTAACATAAGGAATCGTAAAATATTTGTCTTTATTGCGTGAATAGTGTGTTGTATCTTTGTTATATTTATGAAACTTTAATCTGCGTTCTATTGTAGAGAAAATAAAGGGAAGAGGATAACAGTTATTTAAGAAAATATGAATAGCATCTATCAAATTTTTTTGTTGGAATCGTGGATGTGATAATAACATGATTTTGTCAATAAAACTGATGATGGTGCCTTTTTTATGGCACAGAGGATGATTTGAGTGGAAATTAAGGAACCTTCCAGAAAATGTCTTTTTATGGTAAATGTCAAATATAATTTTTTGGTTATCTATAATCAGTATTGTATCGAGAAAACTTAATCTGCCATTTGCACCAACCTCCAAGGTGAATTGTAATCTCATATGTAAGGAATTGAAAATGTTCAAAGTGTCATTGTCGTATTAGTAATGTTAACCAAACAAAAAGACAACTAAAGACCAGATTGCATGTTTCGAATATTAATATAAGTTCAAAATCTCCATCAGTGATTTCCAACCATCGTATTGAGGAGAATCATAACTTTAAATGGGATAAAGTGGACATATTAGATGTAGAGCCTTCATATAATAAAAAAATTGATATGAAATGGTCTACGAGGTGTGGCTATTAAATAGCGAGACTGACGCTGCTACAGAAGAAGTACGCATGCGTCAAACGCTAGCGACCGACAGCTGTTTAGCCTGAAGCCTTCTCTTTCGAATGCAGTACCTCTTGCTTCTGTAAACAAATCCGTATATCCGTAGCCTTCTTTCGCATTAGAGTTGTTTTTTTGTTTCACCAGAAAAATGATAAGTGTAACAATAGAGCAACGAATTGTTGTGAAATTTCACGTGAAACTTGGAAAAACCGCTTCTGAAACTTATAATTTATTGAAAGAAGTGTATGGCCATGAATGTTTATCGCGTGCACGTGTTTTTGAGTGGTTTAAGCGTTTCCAAGACGGCCGAGAAGACGTTGAAGGTGATTCACGCCCGGGTCGCCCTTCCACGTCAAAAACGGATGACAATATCGAAACAATCGGTAATCTGGTTCGATTCGACCGTCGGTTAAGTATTCGTGCGATTGGTGAAACTGTAGGAATTGACAAAGAATGTGTACGGCAAATTTTACATAACAATTTTAACATGAAAAAAGTGTGTGCCAAAATGGTACCTAAAATTCTCACGTTTGAACAACAAGAAGCTCACAAAAATCTTTGTACTGACATTTTGAATGCCATTGAAAATGGACCCAAACTTATTGGAAAGGATAATAACATGTGACGAATCGTGGTTTTTTACTTATGATCCCGAAACGAAGCGCCAATCCATGCACTAGAAGAGCCCAACTTCACCGAGAGCCAGAAAAGTTCGAATGAGCAAATCAAAATTCAAAGCAATGATGATTGTTTTTTTCGATATTCATGGGATTGTGTACTTTCACTGGGTTCCTGAAGGTCAAACTATTAATCAACATTACTACCTTTACGTTCTTGCTGAACTCCGTGAAAGAATAAGGAAAAAACGACCCGAATTGTGGAAAGACAAGTCATGGGTTCTCCACCAAGACAATGCGCCGGCTCATTCCGCATTGTCTGTCAAGAGGTTTCTAGCCAAGTACAGCATCCCAGTATTAGACCATCCGCCTTATTCGCCGGATCTTGCACCGTGCGACTTCTATCTGTTCCTAAGGTGAAATCTGCATTAAAAAGAACAAGATTTAAGTCCGTCGAAGCTGTGAAAGAGAAAGTGGCACGCGTCCTGAAGGAGCTGACAGAAGAAGACTTTCAGCACTGTTTCAAACAATGGAAGATTCGCATGGAGCGTTGTAGGGATAGAGGAGGGGTGTATATTGAAGATAATAAGTAAATATGTATGAAATCAAAATAAAATGTTTTACAGCGTCAGTCTCGTTATTTAATAGCCACACCTCGTATATTAAAAAACAGAAACATGGAATAAATAGACAAAATGGCACAGAGTCTTTGCCGGAATTGTATTCTGACATTATACATTTTCTTTCTCCTTCCTAATCTCTTCTCTCCTTTTTCCTCCCTATTTTGTTGTTTTCCATTCTCGATAATGTTTTTCTTCTTGACATTTCGTTATATGACATCATGTAAGTCAGTTGCCTGTTACTTTTGCAAATTTGCTTAAAATAAGTTTTTTAATAAAGAGACTATTACATTGCATCACTGAAATAAATTACAATCTACATCGTTTTTTTCTCTTTTTTTACTAATGGATTCTTATATTTACTAAGGTACATTATCATACATTATTACTAATTGTTATGTAATTAATATTAATTCTTTTTGTTCACGGTTACTTTTCCAAAATTTTCTTATGACTATGTTAATTCTTGATAAAAATGACTCGCAGCATACTACACAAAATGAAAAATTTAATATTAAGGAATTATAATAATATTGTAAGACCATGTGCATATTTTTAATTTAGAACGATTTATATATTTTAAGATTACATTGAAAATGACTCGATTGGAGTTGAAACGTTTATTATAATTGTTTTGAATTTTGCTTATTTAAATTAAAATTCTTTTATATATTGTATTATTGGCTCTATGTCCTTCTTGTGTACTACTTTGTTTTATACGTATAGAGCCTTATTAATATTTTTTAATATTTTTTAAATTAATATTTATTTTATTTAATTTAACCCGCTCCCCCTTTTTTATTCCTTCTCCTATGACTATAAATTCTCTAATATAATTTTCCTTATTTTTTTATTAATATTTTTTATTATACTTATCATCTTAATTAACTCTTTTAACATCAGCTCTATAATTATTCTACTAATATTTTACTCCTTATTAATCTTTTCTATAATGTCACTCTGATCAAAAAATTATTTATATTCAATTATTATATTCCTTACTTTAATTAGAGGATTACTTATTATTTTTTTATATTTTACAAGATTAATTTCTAATATAAAAAATAATTATCATACTAAAATTCTAATATTAACTTTCTTAATAAATATATTCATATTTATAATAATAAAAATCTCTATCCCCTTAAAATCTAAATCTTTTTCTCTTTTTTCGCTGATTTTTATTTAACTTTTACAATCTCCAATATCTTTAATATAAATTTTTTATTAATATTAATAAAAGAATATTTGAAAAAAATATATATATATATATATTATATAAATCCTTACAATAACATTACTTTATTTTGTTTATTATTCCTACTTACATCCATATTTATAATCATTAAAATCTGCTCAATTAAATCTTCCTTCATTATAAAAAATTAATTTAAAAAAAAAATTTTATTATAATAATAAACCTTCACATCTGCCCCTCTCTTTTCCTTCCTTTTCTATTTTTCGTCAAATTTAATTCCCACCTCATAATAACAACCTTAATAATAAGAACTATTCCTTTTATCTATACAAT
The DNA here is from genome assembly GCF_000204515.1 of Acromyrmex echinatior. Next base: position 34,578 of record NW_011627160.1, read on the forward strand.
ACATATATCATTATACTCCAACCCCCCTAATATATATTTATTATAAATATCATAAATCCATACAAAAATAATCAACAATATATATGAAAAAAATTAATAAAATAATTAAATACTCTCTAAACCTTCCCTCTCCTATTAATATCTCTTACTGATGAAACTTTGGTTCTTTATTTGGTATTTTCTTAATAATCCAAATCATTAGAGAATTATTTCTATCTATTCATTATTGCCCTAATATTTCCTTTGTTTTTAACAATATTATTTATATCATCTAAAATATTCCAAATGGATGAATTATATTAGGTGTTGGAATTAATTCGTAGCGTTTTTTAATGAAAGAATGTTATTTATTTCACATGAGCATTAAAAAATACATTAATGAAAGTACTTCCCATCACTTGTAAAACGCTACGAATTAATTCCAACACCTAATACATAATATTCACATAAATGGAACTTTATTTTTTTTATTTGTATATATTTACATATTAGATGTAATATTTACTGTAATTCTTTTAATTTAATTCGTACTTAAATTTCAGGTGTCTCAATCTTTCTATTATCATAATTGCAGTCTTTCTAGAGTATGTTCTCCCTTGGACAAATATCTTTTTGAGAAGCAACAGTGATTACTAAGTAATTATCTTATATCAACTATTCCATATATTGTGTACATAAATGTATTATGTAAATCTGAGGGGATTCTTAATTAATAATTTAACTTTAAATCGTTTCTTCTTTTTCCACTTTATCCTTCCATTTATTATCATATGTACTATTTATTTTTATTCATCTATTTTTTTTACATTCAACTGGATCCTACGATCCATCCCTAATAAACTAGGTAGGGTCATTGCCCTTACCAAATCAATTTTAATTCTTTATACTCTCCCTTATATCAAATCTAAATACTTTATCTCAACCATAATTTCTAATCAACTAATCTACTGAATATTCATTAATATCTTTATTTTACTAGCATGAGCTGGAGCTCAATTAATTGAAACATCATATATCCTAATTAATCAAATTCTTAAACTATTTTTCTTTTTTTATTATCCTATCTCTAAATCATAAAACATGAAAATTTATTATTTATAACTAATGTAAAAAAATTTATAATTATAAATTTCTCTTTTTTTTTTTTAAATTTATTATATTTATTTTTAAATTATTAAATAAAATAAAATTTTTTATTTATTATTTATATACATATAAATAATTAATATATATTTTATTTTATAAATAAATAAAATAATAATATTAATTATAATAATAATAAGGTTCAATAAATTTAAAAAACAGAAAGACAAAAGGCTACGAACCTAAGATTAAATTTTAATTTTAACTCGTAGCCCTTTGTCTTTCTATTTTTTTAATAATATTAATTAATTTAAAAATAATAGACTTCCGGTTAGGAATAGAGAGCGTGGTGACGTATGTATGTTAACAGAGGAAATAGTAACAAAAAACAGTAAAAAACAGAAAGAGAAAGAAACAATAATAAGTGAATCAGAAAGTAAGAAGGTGGGAAAAGGTCAGGAAAAGAAGACGAGAAATAGAAGAATCTAAAGGAAATAAAAGATCTGAGCAGGTTCGGGAAAGCCGCTAGGTTAGGCGGAAGACAGAGCAATCTGGAGAAGGGGGAAGAGCGAAGAGTTGTTCATAGCAGCAGCCGTCAGGTGGCATCAATGGTAGGAAGATCGACAGGCAGTAAAAACAAACCTAAGGAAGAAAACATGCAGAAATATATGACAGGAAAAGAGAAACCTATGATAAAGTTTATGAAGGAGATGGAGGAAAATATTTGCAAACGGATGGAAAAGATGAATGAAAACATGATGGGACAAATTGAACAAATGAAAAAGGAATGAAAAGAAGGAAAGCTGGAGATGGAGGAAAGAAGAAGAAAAGATAAAGAAGAACACAACATAGAAAGGAGAAAACTGGAAAGAAGAATAGAATAACTAGAATGGGACAGCGAAAAGAAGGATAGAGGAAGACGGAAAAACAACATAGTAATCAGAGGCATAAACAAATGGGGCGGAAACAAGATGGAACAGCAGGTTGTAGAATTCGTCAAAGAAAATTTGAGGATAGAGATGAAAGTAAAAAAGGCGTTTAAGGTACAGGACAGGGAGAATAAGTGCATAATAGCTGAATTAGAGAGCTGGAAAGAAAAAAGAGAGGTTATGACAAGAAAGAAAGAGTTAAGTGCAGGGATATTTATAGATAATGATCTAACAAGAAAAGAGAAAGAAATGCAAAAGCAGTTGAAAAAAAAAGCTAAAGAGGAGAAAGAGAAAGGAAACAATGTGAAGGTAAGCTATGATAAGATTTTTATGAAAGATAAGTGGCCATGCTGGAATGAGAGAGAGAGAGAGAGAGAGAAGAAGAGAGAGAAAAGAAGACAGAGGAGGAAGAAGAGAATAAGAAAAGGAAAAGGATGGCGAGGAAGAAACGAAAAGAGGATTAAGAATTTGTTTTTGGAATATTGCGGGACTGTCTAATAAATGTGAGGAAACGTGAGAACATATCTGGAAGAACTTGACATCGTGGGATTAATGGAGACATGGAACATAGACGAAGAAAGGTGGGAGAAAATTAAAAATAGATTGCCGAAAGACTATGAGTGGAACTGTGTGCTGCAAAGAAGGAACATAAAAAAGGAAGAGCAAAAGGTGGGATAATCACTGCAATGAGCAAGGAAATAAAGAATATAGAAGTTAGGGAAATAAGCGAAGCAACGATGAAATGTGAAATGGTCTATAATGAAAATAAATGGAGAATAATAACAGTGTATAGTCAAGAGGTAGAAAAAACAATGGAAAGGTTGATGGAACATATTCAAGAAGAAGAGGAAGAGTATTTAATAATAGGAGAAGATTTGAAGGCAAGGACAGGTAGTGAACGAGGACTGGTACTAGAGGAAGAAAATGAGAAGAGAAATAAGAGCAGGAAATCAATAGATAAAATAATAAATAAAAAGGGCCGTAGACTAGGAAGGATAGAAGAGAGAGGATGGGCGATACTGAATGGAAGCTTCAAAGAAGAGGGGGAGACTTATATAGGGGAGAGAGGATTTTCGGTCATAGACTATGTGATAGGGATGATGGAGCATGCGAAGAAATTAAAAGGGTAGAAGAAGGCAATAGAACAGAATCAGATCACATCCCATTAGAGGTAGAGCTGCGGGGACCACAAATAATGGAGAAAAAAAATAGGAAAGAGACGGAAGTGGAAATAGAGAGAAGTGACTGAATAGAAGAAGGGATAAAAAGCTATCAAGAGAAGAGTAAAGAATGGAGGAGTACACGAGAGGATACGGAGGGCATTTGGATGGAGATAAAAGAAAAGATTAAAAGTGCGATCAAGAAAAATAAAAAGAAAATACTCCCATGGAAATTAGGAAAGAAAGATTAGTATAATAAAGAATATGGAGAAGTATGAAAAGAAAGTTAAGAAAAAAACTGAGAGAACTGAAGAAAGGAAGAATTAGCAAGGAAGATTATGTGATAAAATGGAGGAATTATAAAGAATGATGTGAAGCACAGAAGAAGAAGTATGAGAAAGCAGAAGAAGAAAAGATAAAAAATATAAAAAGTGAGAAAGAGGCATGGAAATATATAAACAAGTACAGGAAGAAGAAATCAGAGGGGTCAAGCAAGGATAGCTAATACAGATGGACAGCTGGAGAGATTTTATGAAGCTGTTAGGGGGCACGCGGGAGAAAACGACTCTGAATATGGAAAGTGAGGAAAGCGAAGAGGAAAAGACAGGAAGAGAAGAAGTAGAAGAAATTGCAAAAGAAGAATTAACAGAAGTGTTGCGAAAATAAAAAAAAACAAAGACTCCAGGAGAAGACAAGATACAGAATGAGGCATGGAGGTTTATATCCAAAGAAATCGGAAAAGAATACTGGAAAATGATTAAAAGAATATGGAAAGGGGAAGGAATACCATTAGATTGGAACAAAGGATTAATCTGTCCTATCTACGAAAGAGAAGATAAAGAAAAAATTAAAAACTATAGAGGAATTACATTAATGGACACAGCATATAAGATTTACGCGACTATCCTAAACAGAAAAAGCGAAGGAAAAGCTGAAGGAAGGACAGTATGGATTCAGAAAAGGAAGAGGAACGATGGATACAGTCTATAGTAAATCACGTAGTTAACAGGAAATTGAGCAAAAAAGGAGAAAAGATATTTGCCTTTTTCGCATTATAGTAAATCACGTAGTTAACAGGGAATTGAGCAAAAAAGGAGAAAAGATATTTGCCTTTTTCGCATCTGAAAGCTACATTCGATAATATGGACAGGAAGCTGCTAAATGAAATGATGAAAAAGATGCAGATAGAGAACAACCTCAGACTCCGAATTATGGAGACGTATAAAGAAACAAGGAATATAGTGAAAGTAGGCAATAGGAAGTCGGAGGAATTTTAGACTGAAAAAGACCTTAGACAAAGAAGTTCGTTAAACCCGACATTGTTTAATATATATATGTCAGACTTGGAGGAAGAGATCAGACAAGGCAAAAGGTCAGACAGGAGGAGTAGTAATAGGAAAAGAGAAATGTTGAACAATAATGTATGCGGATGATGTGATTCTACTGGTAGATAGAAAAACTGATGTGAGAGAGAGATGCTGAAGAAATTTAAGAGATTTATATAAAAAAAGGACTAAATCTGAACCCGGAGAAGTAAAAAATAATGGTATTTGAGAAGGAAGAGGTAGGACAAAAAAGGGAGTGGAAATGGAGAGAAGAGGAAATAGAAGAAGTTAAAGAAATCAAGTATCTAGGATACACGCTACAGAAAAATGGAGGGACTGAAAAATATATAAAAGAAAGGATAAAGAAAGCAACAGTGGCAATGAAGAAAACATGGAGCATTGGAGAAAAAATATTCAAAGACAACTTCGAAAGGAGAATGAAGATATTTAACTCTTTGATGAAGAGTATAACCCTGTATGGAGCGGAAATGTGGGGCTGGCAGGATGACAATAGACTAGACAAAATAAAAAAGAAGTACATGAAATGGATTCTAAAATTGGACTGGAGAACACCTAATTAGATACTGGTAGAAGAAACAAAGATAAATGAAATCAAAATTAAAGCAATCAGAATAGCAGTAGAAGTACGAAGAAAGAAGGAACTCGAGGAAAAAGTTAATAAAAGAATGTATAAAGAAGTTGGAAAAGGACAATAGAGGAAAAGAAGAGATTAGAAGTGCTGGAAAGAGCAGGAATAAGAATAAGAGAGGCAGGAGAGATCAAGGTATAACAGAAGATCTCATGAAGAGACTAGAAAGAAGAGGGAAAGAAGACAAGTAAAGATAAATGAGTCAAGGTATAATAGCAATTATAAAAATATACGGTCAGAAAAGTTATCAAAATACTTGGAAGGCAAAAAGAGGATGAAAGATAGAAGTTTAATAGCAAGATTCAGATGTGGGAACGAGACAAAAGGAGGCCAGTACTAGAGAGAGGATGTAGAAAAGAGATGTAGAATCTGCCATGCTGCAGAAGAGAGTATAAATCATAGGAATGCAAGGAGACAAAGAGTGAGATGCTGATGGAAGAATTCATAGGGATAGAAGATAAAGGGATAGAGATAATGAAGAGAATAGATAAAGCAAGAAAAGAAGCAGAAGGGAGGGAAAAGAAACAAGAGTGAGACTTACCACAGATTATTACACCAAGTAGATTAGAAAGTTGCAGATAAGTATAATTTTAAGGGCAGTTCCAAGCAATCATAAAGTACCAAAGTCACAAAGTTAGCGTGTAGGCATGCTATATTCAGGAAAGTTTGTAATGTGCAATACACACTGTTTTGTTTTTGAATGAATAGCTTTTATATGTATTTCAAGTATTTCACTGTTTTGTTTTTGAATGGATAGCATTTATATGTATTTCAAGTATTTCAAATGTTTATAAGTACAGGGTCCGGCAAAATGATCTCCCACATTTTGCACCGCCACTGTCCTCGAACCACTGAAGAGAGGGGGAGCTTAGCGTAGTCGGTTGGTAGCTCGCGCCTTGCCATTTCAGTTGTCGTCATGAATTGGACGGGCGTTTAAGGACGTTTTAAGGGAAATGTTTCCAGGACGCGTAATCTCGTTACGTGGAGACGTTGGGTGGCCTGCGCGTTCACCCGATCTTGCCCCATGCGACTTTTTCCTTTGGGGCTATCTGAAAGCGAAGGTTTTTCAACACCATCCCCGAACCATTGACGAATTGAAAGCAGCAATACGCCAAGAAATTACAGGAATATCGCCTTAAATTATTGCTCGAGTGATGGAAACTTTTAGAAATCAGCTTCGAATGTGTATCGAAAAAAATGATCGCCACTTGGACTCTATAATTTTCAAAACTCAATAAAAACAAATGGCATAGCATAAATTTTCAGTTAATAAAAATAAAATCTAAATAGCATTTACAATGGCGTTTTTATTAAAGATTAAAATGTGGGAGATCATTTTGCCGGACTCTGTATAATACTTTCGTTAAAAGTGAATGAAATTTAGATTAAAGAAAAGAGCAGAGAATGCACCAAAGGGAACGAAAAATTCTTATACCATTTTGAGAAGCGCTCTTTCCCCCTCCTTGCGCACCGTCGTCGACACTCGACTGTGGGCCGTCCTACGAATTCGCGCGGCGCAGCTTAACCGCATATTGGCTTAAACGTTTCCTTTTTTAATTCGAAAACTACAGCGAGAATCTCAAAATGGCATAAGAATTTTTTATTCCCTTCGATCCATTCTCCATCCTCAATGTGGTCCCAACCTATCTTAAGAGACACCCCTGTATATATATATAGAGCGAGAATAGAGCTGTGTATCAGGAAGATATGAAGAATAGATACTGAAGGAGGATAGGGGTCAGATGTTATTAAATTAAGAACAAATATAAATAAATGTATACTGGAAGCCATCCTAAGCCGCAAGGCAAAGATTAAAATTAATAAATAAAAAATAAATAAATAAATAAATTTAAAAATATCATGAAAATTATATTAAATTTATTAATAAATTAATATTTTTTTAATAAATTATATAAATTTAATTTTTTACTATTAATGTCTTATTTTTCCAATAGATGGCTTTAATAACCTGTATTTCGCACGCGAGATACAGATTACTAAAGCGATCTATTGGAAAAATAATGGATTTCTTTTTACTACACCTAATATAAAAAGAAGAGCATAAGAAACCACAGCACAAGTTATAGTTTGTGATATTTAATTATCAATTTAATAAGGCAATTTGATAGAATTTTGCTTTTATCCCATCCTAAATTTCATGAAAAAACATCTCTGATTTAATTCACACTCTTTTAAGTAATAGTTATCCTCTTAAATTCATATTTTCAACAATAAAGAATAAAAACCTTAGAAAATAGAATTAATTAAGATCAAAATCGTGAAGAAAATAATAATGAACGTGATTCTAATGCTAATTTAAAGAAAACATTTTTCACGATACCATACTTAAGCAAATCTATCTGAAAAATTCGAAAAACTTTCACATATTCCTGACAACATTTTAATATAGCTTATAAACTTATGAATAAAATGAATACATTTATAAAGATTGGAAAGAATCTTTTGCTTAAAGATGACCATTGTGGAGTAGTCTACAAAATTAATTGTTTAAATTGTGAATCTTCTTATGTTGGCCAAACAAAAGGGAAATTAAAAACTCGTATAAAAGAATATAAGGCTGACATAAGAAAATCCACTTCCGAGATATCAGTGGTTTTACGTCACCAGTTGAATGAGATGCATGAATTGGATTGGATAACATAAGAATTTTAGACACAGAACAATCATTAATGAAAAGAAGAATTTCTGAAATGATATACAATATATAAAAGGCCAAACAAGTGGTATCAATAAGAAAAGTGACACGAAAGGTTTGCCTGATGTTTATCTGCCTCTTCTTAAGAAAGATTTCTCTCTCTCTCTCTCTCATTTAATAAATAATTCTAGAACTTTCCAAACTTTTGACTCATATATATAAATAGTGGTAAAATATATATGACAAATAACAACACACAATGTCACGACAAATGTCTATCTATGCAAAGAATGTACTTGAGATTCATCATTATATTTTTTTGCTGTAAAATAGGTAACGATTCTATTCTTACATATTCCGATTAGAAGATATTAATGATACACAAATTTGTTTAAATTAGAATCTAGAAATTCTTGTTCTATACTTTTCGTGATAATTGGCGTTGTAACATTATTGTACGAAGCATCTTCACATATGAAAGAACACGTTTATATAATTACAACATATGACGGTTGAATTTAATGTCAATATATACTATATAAATAACTATATAAATAACTCTGCGTTTTAAGAATATTATGAATTTATTGAAGATGGCCAGATTGTGGCCGAAAGGTTTAATGTTTTAATTAATGTAATGATAATTAAATATCACAAACTATAACTTGTGCTGTGGTTTCTTATGCTCTTCTTTTTATATGTTTTTTATATATAATAATTATATATATATATATAATATATAAAAATATTAAGATATAGATGAAAATAAAAAGAATTATTGA
>NW_011627161.1:2645-110627 GCF_000204515.1 Acromyrmex echinatior
ATTAATAGTAAGTACGATCTAATTGTTGTAGTATTTTCATTCCACATTTATCAATATTCCATTAAACATTGGTTTAGAAAATTTGTGTTATCATATGTATTTTCGTATATTCCCTCATTATTAAATTTTGTTAATTGTGCTCCTATAATATAATTCTTATTATATTTCGAACATTTTTTACATTGTGTTGTAAATAATTATTATTCTATTATTAAAGGATTACAATAAAAGATAATATTAGAAAGCTATGCAATGTAATTGCTAATTATTTTATTGTATTTCGCTAATCATAATGCAATATAATTTTAGCGAAATATAATAAAATAATTAAAGAAAAAAAGAGAGATATAAAATTAAAAAATAAATTTAAAACATACTTACCTGCAAAAACCGACTAAATTTATTAGTAACTCGTTTTTTTACGGGGGAATATACTTACAAAGAAAAGAGGATCGCCATTAAAAATTGACGGGGAGTGGTGGAGGGCCTCTAAGATTGATTCATTTTTATTCATATAAATTTTCTTCACAATTTTAAATTAAATGTAGTTTGCTTATACAATTAGAAGAGTTCCACTTTATTCAAATTGCAAATTGTAAATATAATTATAACAATAAGAGTGGGGTCACTCTGATTGTAGACTCTCTATTTAATCAAAGTTTCGCCACTAAATAGCCAATTTTGATTGGTCCGCCATTTTGCAGCAATTTCCGCTTATATTTGAATGTCTGTATTGTAGACTATACGCGTATATTTAAAATAATTATTTTATAACAATTATTTTTAATAAATTAATGCAAAAGCAAATATAATGGCATTTATCTAAATAATTTACATAAATTTTATATCACGTACCTATAATACCATCGAGATATTATTAAAGACTGTCGGCCCGAACAAATTTTCGTGACTATCAATGGGGCCTCGAGAATAATTGAAAAACGATGGCATTACCGACAATTAATAAAAATTTATTACTATATTAACATAAATATATCGAGAATTTGTTATTAAATTCATCGTTTTTTTATTATACAAATGTTGTATAAATAAATGCACATATTTTTAATGCTATAATATCCTATATATTGCTGAAAAGTTATAATTTTTTCTCTACAATTATCATCTCTATTGATAATCAAATTCGGATAATAACATTAACATTACAGTTTTAAATAAAACTCAAGATTATTAAGAAAATTTGCATATCTTTTATGTGAAGAATATATAGAATATTATCAACCTTTATTTAATTTATTTAAGTATGAATTATTTAAAAGAATAATAAAAATTGAGACATAATTAGAATAAAAAATACTCCACACACCAACGCGAACAATTACTAATTACGTTTACAAGAACCACGCAAATAATATAGCGATTGAACAAGTGCTACAGATGCCACAAAGCAAAGCGCAAAATGTACGACGGTATCCATTTGTCAAAATCATGTAAAATAATTGAATAAACCGTGAATATTTTTTATATGTGACAGTTGAGTATCGGAACGGCTAATAGCGAGGAGTGGGGGAGCGTCAAGCGTGCTGCGCGACAAGGTGGTTGACTACGTCATCACTTCGGCATTCGCTCCGCGACGTTGATACGAGACGGTAGTGGTACGAATCGTTCCGAGTGGCGCACTAAATTCACGAAAATTAGAAGATATCAATGAACGCGAATTGATCAATGCTCATAATGCGACTCGTGAACATGTCGAAGCGATTGCTGTTTCGTCGAAGGTATAAGTTATTCTACCACACTTGAAATAAGCGTCGAAATATATAATACGTTTACAAATTAAGAATTGTCACATTTAGATCGGTACTTGTCCTCTTTAATGATCATGAATGATAGCACGTCGAGGGCTTTATATATCACTCTCAATTTTCGAATCGAAAGTCTACGATGCATAAATTTAAATTCATTGAATTACCGAATAGTATACGATTAAAATAATAGATACTTTATTCTTTTATTTAAAATATATATTTTATATATTTAAATTGTTTTAAATATATACGAACCCCTGAGTAAAAGAACTTATTTAAAATAAAAGATATAAAATAAGACTTTACATAAAACAAAATAAAATTAATATTTCATTCGGAATTAATAAAATAATTTATCATATCGATTTTCTCGAAGAAAGAATAAATTGTTAATTATCCTTTATGAATAAATTATTCTTTATGAATAAATAGTTATTTAACAAGAAATGATCGTCAATTAAAATTTGAATCGACGTCAAATTGATATTAAAATCATCGAATTTATATCGATTTGATATCAATTCGATGGCTCATTTCTCTCTGGATAATATTCACTTTTTAAAAATAAAGTTTTTTTAAAAAATATTTTCTCTGTATGAATACTTTTTGTATTCACTGTACACATCTAAGAAATTAATAAATCATGAATAAAGTATCATATTTTATCAGTTTCTTACTCTTAATTACTTAAATTTTAACAGTCACACGAACTTCCATAAGCGCCAATCGTCTTTAATAGTATTCGTCGGTGCTAATTAATACTATTACATATATATTTATTTACAATAAAATTAATTACAATATTAACGCATTACATAATTTATATATATATATAGAATTTTACAAAAAAGTTTAATTTCAGAAGAGCTGAACAACACTTATTCATCGAAAACATCAAAAACGTAAAGAATTTAAGAATATATTAGTTTACTTACTTCGTAATATGCGTTAATATTTCGACAGTTAGACGGTTTATGCGCGGCCTTGGAAAGGTTGAGGTTTGTTTTGCTGCCCGCAAGTGGCAGAGAGCGGACGGCAAAACAAACCCCAATCTTCCCAAGGCCGCGCGTAAACCGTCTAACTGTCGAAATATTAACGCATATTACGAAGTAAGTAAACTAATATATTCTTAAATTCTTTCAGACATTGTAATAAGAGATTCAGCCTTCTTATCTACTCTGACTTTATTTCACGATAGTGGCGAAATTGTGTTTCTAATATTCACTTCCAAAAGTCAACTGATAATTGCACAGTAATATAAATAATCTAGTATATTACATTATTTTTCAGGTGATAACTTCTCTCTCACGAGTACGACCCTGACATGATGGGAGAGCTCAGTATCTAGAGGATTTTTATACGAAAAGAACGATTTTTCTTAAATATTTAAAAATTTTCAGATCTATCTGAATGATAGATTTAGATAAATTTTTTAATATTGAATAAAATTGTTCTATTCTGTAAAAATCCGACGGGAAAGCTAATGTACCCTCGTCGCCGATTTATTTGAAAATAAACGAACCGCAGCCGGTTCGTCGCGTCGCGTTTGTGTTTCGGGAGTGCCGTTAAAGTTATCGGACTCAAGTTATAGTCCGCGTGCGATTATAACATTATTCGCGAGTGTTTTACGCGAGTGTCCTGTGCGAGAGGAAGTTCCAATCCAATTCTGAGAGGAGGAGGAGGTCTAGGAGAGAAATCGGGCACCGGCGGAGCAACCTTGCGGTAAATATCAACTTTTGGCTTATGTAAAATTAATATCTTTCTTTTCTTTTTATTCTTGAGTCGCTTTATTTTACAATGATTTAAAAATGATAAGCAGAACGAAAGAATTATTTTTAAATTATTTTGAAATTTTATAAATATATAGTTTTAAGATCATTTTTAGAAAATGCCCGGGGGAAAAATGTTTCATATATAATTATATGTATTTATATATAAATACAATTAAATAAAATTATATATATTAACAAAATTGTAATACAAATTATTTTATAAAATTGACATATAATTGTATATTTAATATGTCCATTATATAATATTTTTTCCCGAGTATAATTATTTTTATAAATATTTAATTGAAGGATGAATAAAAAAAAATATTATATAGCTATTCAAAGCTTATAAAAATTATATATTTTGAAAATTATATGATTATTTGCAAGAAAACTTTGCATTTAGTAAATATTTTTTAAATTATTTTTTATTGGTTAGTTTTTTCTGCTCTGTTTTAATTTGGATTTTAATTTGGATTTCTTTTTGTTACAGAATCGTAACAACATTGTAACTCCGCTGTTGCACATCGAATTGGTGAGTGATGAATTAATATTTTTATTAAGGTAACAGATGTATGGTAATTTCATTAATATACTATATGTATATCTAGATGCATATATGCATCAATTTAATAAAAATATATGGATAAATGCACGTAACATTCTATACATCCGTTGCCTAAAAATAAATAAGTTGTAACAGAATAAACTTAATCTTGGATATCTCTTTATTATGTAATTTATTATGTATGCACTGTAAATTTATAATATCATGTTATACCTAGTTTGAATTATTTTTAATTCGGAATAATATCTTATCAATGCTCACACATAAAGTGTTAATATGGATTCAGTCAGCTAGGCGTAGTAATGTAATAGCGATGTCATTGCACTTTCTGACACAATGATCATCGTTTTTAAATTGTTAATGCGTCGAACATCGAGTCTCATCGTGAATATATTTATATATAGAGTGCTCCGAAAGTTTTTGCCAATGCCTTTTATGTAGATAGAGCGGATTAACTGAGTCGAAAAGTACTCTACTATTTTGAAATTTTCAATAGTTAACAAGATATTAATTACTAAAAATTGGTCTTGAATAAATTGGCTAAATATTGGTCTTGAATAATTTTTTATTCAAATACTATCAACTCTATAGAAAAGCTGCAAGAGATAAAAATCATTTATTTTCTTTTCATAAAGTTCTGAGAATTTTTTCAAAAATTTTTCAGAATTCTTTAGTATCATATTTTCTCATGTTGGTAAAAATAAGAAAATGCAATACTAAAAAGTTGCTAAAAAATCCCGAAAAAATTCTTAGAGCTCTATGAGAAAAAAATTAATGATTTTTTTCTTGCAGTTTTTTTTGTAAAGTTGATAGTACTTGAGTAAAAAAATATTCAATACCAATATTTGGCAATTTTTAGTAATTAATATCTTATTAACTATTGCGAAAATTGCAAAATGGTAAAGGACTTTTCGGCTCAGTAGTCCGCTCTATCTATACAAAAGCGATTGGCAAAAATTTTCGGGGAATTCTGTATATAATTATATATGGAACTTTTATCCTGAGTCTTATTTTGTAGACTTACAATATTTTATATTTTATATTTTATATTAAGTTTCACATTAATTATTTTATCTAAAATGTGAAATGTGAATAAAAAAATAAACTAATAAAAGCAATTGTAATTCAATAAAAGTTTCTTTTACAATTTTTTATAATATATATTTTATATATATTATATATTTTATATATTTTATATATATTATATTAATATTAAAAAATTTATTATTATATTATATTAATATATTAAATATTATATATATATAAAATATTTAAAAATGTATTGTTTGTGAGCCTTGATCATCTATAGTATGAAAATCCTTCTATAGTAGGAAAAATATCTTTATGCAATCCGCAATATTCTAAAAATATATATACATTCAACACATATATTTCCATACACCATAACAATTTATCTATTATTTTTCATTTCTGACAATATTCTGTGATATGAATAATAGAATACGATCTATAAAAGAAACAATGAAAAAATATCATGTGAAAGCGATATAAAATAGATATATTTTATATTTTTTTCGTATTCTATATTCATATCTTTTCATTATATATTATACCTATATCTTTTATTTAATTTGTGAAATAAAATTCTATAGACTATGCTTTTCAACTGATTCCCACATAGGTATTTTCGGGATGTATATCACGCAACTCCTGAAAAAAAATAACAAGTGAATATTAAAAATGATAAAAATATATATATATAATTCTGTATAAAAAAATAATGTATTTGTGTGTGTATGCGTATATGTGTAAATAATGATTGCATATATGAAATCATATTATCAAATCAAAATACAAATGTATTTGTTTGCTTTTCTATATCAAATTATATGAAATTATAGCCTGTATTAAAAATATCATAAGCTGTATGAGGAAACATTTGAAACTATCTGTATTAGATGTATGTATTAGAACTTATGAAGGACATTAGGCAATCCAGAAATTCAGAAAATTCTGAAATATTGCGTGCAAGTATATTAGTTCATCCGTAACACAAAGCTATTTTTTGTTTGTGCGGAATTACTATTTCTTTTAAAGAGTGAAACACTTCAAAAAAAATTGATTGTCTTTTTTCAAAACAAATATCATCAAAACTATAAAAGATAGAAAAAAACTGTTTCTGAATAAAATTTGAATGGTTTTAAGAGTACTTTATAATTATAATAAAAAGTTTCTTTTTATCATTTATTCTATACCTCCATTCTCATCCCTACTTTCTCAAAAATTTTTATTATAATATACTCTTCAAAACTATTTAACTTTCAAAACATTTTTTAATCTTTTACAATTTCAATGATATTTGTTTCAAAACAGACATTTTCAAAGGGGTATCATCTTTTAAAATTCCACAAAAAAATGTTTTATTAATTACAGATGAAATTATTCTATTTGCACACAATGTTTAAGAATTTTCTGAATTTCTGAGTTACCTAATGTCTTTTGTTAGCTATTTATACGATAGTTGCATGCTCAGATAGCACTATCTACAATTATATTGGGTAACTTTTGAATTCAAGAATTTGGTTGTCAAACTATATAATGTAATGTTATTTAATTAACATTTTTTATAAGAAATAAACCATTCTACTCGAAAGTATTATATTCCTAATTGCAAAAATAGTGAGTAAAAAATCCTGAGCTTCATTTCTATTCATTTCACGATAAGAAATAGGAATTTGGACAAAAAAAAATTAGTTTGTGAATCATTTGCAGTAAGTAATTATATTTTTAGTATTGCATTAAAATTAATTTGATCAATAAAGATCAATAGTATTCACTATTCAGTATGACTTATTCCATTAATCATCAGTTTTAATTTTTCATATTTATAAGATACAAACAGTCTCATTGTGTTTTCTTATTTCAGTTTTGCAATTACAAAAAGAATTTCTGATTGATTGATCTTCATTCAGTTATACAAATACAAAAAGTTATGATCTATATTTAGGATTATTAATATTGTTATTTATCCTTAAGTAATTTAATGAAAAAAATATTATTTGGATTTTCATTCATATCTATCTATTTCTATTTTAATTCGATAGAATGGTTCATTTACATTAATTTTTCAAATGATAGACACTTCGAGCAATCTATTTTTAATCAATATTATCGAAAATACTTAACTGGTCTTAGCATGAGACACTACCGTGTCTCCTGATACATGATGGCTGTTTATCCAGACAGAACAAAATGATAAGATCATGATTAATGATCATGATATCATTTAATCATGATAAGATCAAGATTAAGTAGAAGTCATTTTATGAAAATAATTTCTACTTTATATCATCTTATTATGATTTTGTGTTCTGCCTGGATAAAGTTAGCTGTTCTGTCTTTAGAAACTACTTTGAAACAAAACCTATTAGTTTTATTAAATTCATATTGAATAATAACCATTTTGAATAATGATGACACTTAATATCTTCTAATAATTATATTAGCGAATGTGAAATTATTTAAAAAGATCCAGAAAATGTATATTGAGGTGTATATATTGTCGTATAGATATAGTGCTTTTGTTGCTCCCTTGAGGTATACAATTAATATATACTATTTTTAATAAACAATTTTGCATCATATAAATTAATTAAAAATTAAAGAAATAGAAATTATTTGATATTATATTTTATATTATATTATATCATAAAATTTTTTAAATTAAATTTATAAATTGAATTCTTTAAAGATATTTAAAATTGAATAACTTATGATATAATTGTGCTACGAATTTTTGTAAATATAAAATTAAAAAGTTCCGAGAAATACATTCTTAAAGAGTCATTCACGCAGAATAAAATATTTTACATACATGCAACATATGGTAGTGGCTAATCTTTGCTTTCTCTCGTTCTACTTCTTCCTCATTGGCTTCCCGATTCGGTAATATCGATAACCCATCCATATTCAGTGGACCAAAAGTCCAACCGCCATCTCCATCAAATTTCAACAATAATTTATGATGTTTTGCGAGTGATGCCACTCGGTGAGTGATAGTTAACAGAGTGATTCCTTTCTTCTTCGCGGTTTCAGTCGAGTCATTGCAAGCCGTTGTTTTTCGCCACCCGATAGAGTAGAGTCCCAGTCGCCGAGAGTATCGAAACCTTCTGGTTCTCGTTCTACGATACTTCGCAGATCCACATCATCCAGCAATTGTAACAACTCTTCATCCGAGCAATTCTCTGATCTATAACATGAAGACAATGCATATCTTTTTTATTCATATTTTAATGAAAACTCAAATTGCTGTATATAAAATGTATAATTATATTTGAAGTATACATAAGTATACATATATATAAATATACATATAATATATATTTATATATGTATTATGAAAATTTAATTAATTATAATTTGCAGGGCTTGGTAAAATAACTGATACTACCTATTTAAAATAAAAAATAGATTTCAAAAACTTATTTAAAATATTAAATAAAAAATAAATCAGAAAAAACCCAATATTTTAAATAATTTTATTTTAAATATGATTGAGTCCTGATAATTTGATAATTATATAACTTGAATTGTATTAGTTTGATTTATATGTAACAATATAATTTAAATCTGTTTCGGTTTTTATTTTTAATGTAATTATATAATATATATGAACCTAGAATGCGCTGGATAGATAATTTGATCTCGAAGACAACCCACTGTCATGTACGGCTTTTGTGGAATATAAAATAAGGCAGGCCTGATATGCTTAGAAGAACTTTTTTCAGCTGGTCTGACGAGGGTTCCATCATAAACAGGCCAAAGACCAGAAATGATACGGAAAAGAGAGCTTTTACCGCAGCCATTAGGTCCGGTGATTAATACATGATCACCTGGTTTTATCTGTAAATTATATATAAATAAATATATATAGATAATAATACATACGTATAACATATAAAGATGTATATTTATCATATTCTATTTGAATCTAATGAAAAGTAATAATGATTTGGATCTAAATAAAAAGCAATAAAATAAAATGAATATAATGATACGATTAAAAATATGATAGAAATAAAATAATAAAAACAATATATAATTTTATGTAATTAAATACAAACGTACACTTTTATATATAGAATAGTAATATAATGAATATATAAAATGAATAATAAAATTCCTGATTAGTACGCATATCTTTCGTGAGATTGAACATTGGAATAGCTATAATGGTTCTGTAACTATGTAAAGTTCGTGATAACAAACTACTTACGTGGACTGTTAAGTTAGATACAATTATTTCGCAATTAGGGGTGACTATCGGAACGTTGATTAGGCTTATACTGCCATCCGTGCTTTCGCGAACAATTCCTGATAAACAATAAAGTCACGTATAACGATTTTCTCAGAAAATTCTATAATAACATAAGGAGAAAGTAACAGAAACGTAAATGAAAGCGAATAGGAAGCGAATTGAAACAACGGATCATAAAAAAAATGTAAATGTCTCTTTTATATTTCATTGGTTCAATTCACTTCCTAAAGGTTTCATTTACACTTCTGTTATTTTCCTTATATTAGATTTATGTGATTTTTATTTCCGCTAGAGTTAGAATTTTCGTTTCAAGAATCAACTCTTAAGGATTAGTTACGATTTTTGTCGGATGTCTTACATATTTCATAATATTTAAAATTATTTATTAATTTATCAATTAGTAACAATGTTAAAGTATCATTTTTTAAAATTAATAATTAACTTCAAAATATTATAAAATATATATTAATAATAATAATAAAATCAAGTTTTAATTAAGCATTATTTAATTAAATGAAATTTTTATTGTGTTATTAACTATAAATTGAAATCATTTAATTTACCTTTTATTATTGGAGTACCGTTGTTAAATTCGATTACTTTTTCCGCGAATTCAGTGTTACCATTCAGAAAAGACCTTGATGAACTAGTAACGATGTTCCTCCTATATTTGCAAAGCGCGGCATCCTTAAATACGTCTAACATTTCGCTGACGCGCGCCGCATATCCCGCCAATGCGACTAATTCCTATTTTAACAAAAGTTATAAGTATCTTAAGCGTATCTTCGAAATTTTTAAATATAGTTTAGATTTATTTTTAATCTCAAAATATAATAGAATTAGAGAAATTAATAACAATTAAGATACATACTTTATAAGACGACATAAGTCGTTCAACAGCATCTGCTCCAGAGCTCAAAAGATTTTTTGAAGTGGTTAGATACCTTGTTCGCTCACTCACACCATCTAATTAGACGCAAGGGTAAAATATTATATTTATTTGTAGTTATTATTAACATTTATATTATAATTATTATATGCTATCATTAGCATTATATGCTATCATTTATTATTATATTTCATACTTCCTTTTTCTTCTTTTTTCGTATACATAAAAATATAAATAACAATACAAGTAAATATCATCCGCGATTATTTGCCTGTTTTCAAACACATTTCTGAAGCGCAATTTGCATGAGAATTGTAAAAATTATGCAAACATAATACAAGGCTCTTAAATTCGCTTTAACCGGCTCTCTTTTTTATTTATTTGTGTTTTAGTTATTTACTTCCATTTCAATTTGAGATTGTGTTTCAAGACTGACAAATATAATTGGCGTGCATGAACTGAAAATTGTAAAAATTCAATTGCAAAAAACGCGTACCAAGATCCGCTTTGATAACAAAAATAATATAGTTTAAAATATAATAAAAAATAATATTTCATATAAAATATGTATAGAGAGTATATAGTTCTATATAGACATAATAATAATATAAAATTACAAAAATGTTCTATGAATCTATAAATTATAATGACATCATTACTATTTTCTTTGTATAAGATGTTATGTTTAAAAATATTAATGCTTGCTCATTGTACGTACTATCGCTATCTGCATTAATCATCCTACTGCCCAATGACGTAGCTGTTGTATTATAAAGCAACGGTATTGCGATAACGAGAAGTCCTGTACCAGACCACACATACTTCATGAGGAATTGTTCCAGCATCACATACCATAATTTTACAGCGAGAATGCGATGCAAATGCGTCACTAAAGACTTGTAAGCGGAATTCAAATAACGATGTTCCGTATCATGACCCCCATAGAATGCGATTTCTTCTGCATGCACACTAATACGAGCATGTGCTTCTCTTAATTTTCCGCGTCGTGTTGCTTCTTCGGCAACTAACTGACCAAACTTCGGTGAAGCAAAACGCAGGATTTGTCCAGTTAAAGCAATAACCGCTGCCGCTAATAATGGTCCTAGATAATAAAATATAATAATAATAATAAAGGTTTATATATACATATAATATAACATACATGTAATGTGTAAGTAAAGCTCAGCACTGCCTTAGGATAATTATTCGGATTAATGGACATTGCGCCGGTGACTTTGATGTATTGTTAAGATCATGATCCTGAGTGATCTTCAAAAGGTTTAGGTGATTACTATTATTAAAAAAACATTCAAAAGTTATTAATAAAGTCTAAAAAAATTTTATATCTGCTATATACTGATAGGCATACGATTTTCCAAGCGAAACAACTTCAACCCCACTTCTTCCCGGCCATGGAGCGTATGATTTTCTACACGAAGCGAGGTTCACTCTACCTCCTCCATCCCTCTATTTATTTAGGAGAAAGTCGGTCATTCCTTAACTGGGGAGGTAGGTGAAGTGAGCCTCGCTTTGCGAGTGGAAAGTTGATCGCCCCTAAATAAGGGGGAAAGAGAGAGAGAGAGGTGATGAGGTGGATCTCGCTTCGTGTGGAAAGTCGTGAGCCCCTGAGGCAAGGGGGAAGTGGATTGGATCTTCCTTCGCGTAGGAAAGTCGATCATCCCTAAGCAGGAAGGATACAAGATTTTTAATATTGTATGTATGATAGAAATAAGACATTATTTTTAACTTTATTTATTAATAACTTTTGAACGAACAGTGATCGCCATCTAAAAGGTTTTTCAAGGTTACTTTAGGATTATGATCTTAATAACATATGTCAAAGTCGAGGTTATCGACGTGGTGTTCGTCAATTATCCCTTGGGGGGAATAATTATCTCTTAGGATATTAAACACATCAGTATTTAATTGTTGAAACTTTGGCATATCTTTGGCCTAAAGATAAATTGTACTCGTGAGGACATTCAAAAATTTTTAACCGTTTTAATAATGATTTTAGTTAGCTGTAACTTTAATTTACATTCGGTCTGTTTTAGTAATTTTTATAGTATCAACATCAATTCAGCAAGAATTATATATCTATGACGACAACCTTAATTTAAATAATATAGCATAGAAATTTAATTTTTATTAAATTATTTTTTATTTAAACAATTTCACTTATTCTATGATTTTATTCGGTTTATTATTGTATTAAAAATTTTAAAAAATTAATGAAATGTCTACTAAGTTATATTATATAAGAATAAATTGTAAAAAAATGTTTACGCATCAATAACGCGTTGACTCATCGCAACTATTTTCTTTTCTCTTTCTCTCTCTCTCTCTCTCTCTCTCTCTCTCTCTCTCAAATTTTATTTCAAATTCTGAGCCTTAATTAGTTTAAGTAACATTAATCATTAGTTAAAACCAATTAAATTTTAACTGATCGGAGTTAGTACAAATCACTGTAGAAACATAAAGATCTCACCTGGTATCGTTTTTGCACCCATTTTGTGTGAAAATGAAATGAGCGCTATACCGACTAAAGCACAATCTAATAGCGGTTTTGTTAAACTGGAATATAGATGTGCTACAGAGCTGGCTAGCTCTGACAAATCATCTGTTAGTCTTTGCTCAGCCCCGCCAAGTCTGGTGTCTAAAGCCGATACCCTATAGTAAGTCTGTTGACTCAGGTACATCTTGTAGGCATGTTTCACCAGACGCTCTCTGTACAAATAATCATATTTTGTTCTATAAGATCTTTTTATCTAATGTAAATGAGGATACTTTTATTACTTTTAATCATATTCAAGAATAGAATGGTAAATGTAAATTTTTATACATGAGAACTTTTTATAAAAAAGAAGTTATATTTGTTATATGAAAGATATTGTATAACAATTCACTTTTTTTGTTATAATATAAAAAAGAAAACATATAATTGCTTAAAAAAAATATGTATGTAAAATGGACAATTTGTTAAATAAGCAACTATGTGTTTTCTTTACACCAATTGATTCATCTCATTATTCTGTTCAAAAGTAGATTCAATTGTTAAAAAATTAATAGTTTACGAGATATTTAATATTTTATGTCAATATGTACTAGAATAAAGTATTAAAATATCTCATAAACAATTGTTTTTTTTTTATATCAATATCCAAATACTTTTACATGATATGAATTAGAGGAATCACATTATGTAAAATAAATCATGTACATGTAGTTCCATTTAAAAAAGTGAAAGTATATCTTTTCGACGCCTCTATCTAGAAAAAAAACAACATGACCAAAATACGTCTTCCACAAAATCGTTCCTTTCACTTTCATTCGAAATATTTTTTTATATCATATTAAAAATAAGCGAAATATTCAAGATGTTCTATTTAAGTAGACCACCCTGTATGGCATCTACTTACTTTAGTTATTTATATACCTCTCTATATTATCTATCCACTTATTTAAGTTACTTAATTACTTATCTATGTTATTTCTTCAATTATCGATATACTTACTTATCCGTATATCTATACATATATTTGTGTGTGTGTGTGTGTTTTAAGGGGTTAAATATATGAATGGCATAGCATAATGAACATTCTTCTGATAAAGGATACGTGGATGTGCAGGGTGTCTGATAATTAAAACTGTCGCAAAGTGGAAGAATAGACTAAACTGAGTCGGAAAGTCCTTTACCATTTTGCAATTTTCACAATAGTTAACAAAATATTAACTACTAAAAATCGCTGAATATTTGGTCTTCAATAATAATTTTTTACTCAAATATAATACTATCAACTTTACAGAAAAACAGCAAGAGATAAAAATTGTTTATTTTCTTCTGAGATAATTTCTTTCTGAGAATTTTTCAACATTTTTTAATATCATATTTTTTCAGGTTGGCAAAAATAGTTGCCAGTAAGAAAATACAGTACTAAAAAGTTCATTAAAAATTCTGAAAAAATTCTTAGAGCTCTATGAGAAAAATAAAAAATTTTTTTCTCTTGCTATAAAGTTGATAGTATTTGAGTAAAAAATTATTCAAGACCAATATTTAACAATTTTTAGTAATTAATATCTTGTTAACTATTGCGAAAATTGCAAAATAGTAGAGGACTTTTCGATTCAGTTTAATCCATTCTGCTGCTATACAAGAGTTTTATTGTTAATTATCAGACATCTCGTATATATGTATTTTAAAATATGAGTGCGACCATCAGAAAACAACTATCTTGAAAGATAGCTGCACCGTGACTATTCGCGCGCCCGAGCGGTCGTTTGTCCGATAATGTTAAAAACAAATGACAATCAATTTATCACGTGCCAAGCGCTTGACGATGAGAGCTAGAAATTTCTAGGTCGCTCGCAAAAGAAATATTCGTAGAACATAACGTCTAAATTATGCAATAATTAAATTATGAATAGAAAAAATCTGTCTCGTCATCTCTCTATCTCTCTAATGTATATACTATCACAATATATATAGACATATTATATACATATATATACTATATACAATGTATATAGTATATATATTAGATCATTAAAGTATAAAATGTCCATTTTTTGTATTATTATTAATAGTCACCGTGTAATTTTATCAGAAATAAACGAAATTTAAATTAAAAAAGATTTTATAGCTTAAAATCTTTACGTTCGCAGAGTACCTATATTTTTTTATATTTTTAGCTTCTGTGAATTTAGTAATTTTTATATGTAGAGAACTATAAGTTGGATAAAAAGAAAAATTTTTCATCACTTTGTAGACTTGTCACGTGCTAAAAAAATTTAAGAAAATTTTCGACTTTCTATCATGAAAGTTCACAGCTTCCACTACAAAATTGTCTTTCTTACATTTGTTCCTAAGATCTATTAGTATCGAGTTATTAAATCATACAAAAGTGCACTTTGACTTTAATCGTTCATTACAATTCTGTAAAAAAATATCTTAATGTGATTGAAAAAAACAGACAAAACATTCTTAAAGTTCGAACTTTGCTCTATCGAATGGTATAATTATCAATTTTTTTAAAAATATTTAATAATAATAACGCAGAACACAGACTTAACGATCTTGTATATTGTATGTGTGTGTGTGTGTGTGTGTGTGTGTGTGTGTGTGTGTGTGTATAAAATCGGAAATTAGAATAAATCAAAGAGTGACACTCTCTATATGTCTATATATCTACTGTATGTATACATGTATAGACTTATTTTATTTCTTTTTTTAATTTTCTATTTATCATCTTCTCATTTATCTTTTGTTTGAAATGTCGTATGATATAATAAGAATGAATTTAATGAGGCTACTTTAAAAAATATAATAATTGAGGAATTGAAAAGATACTAAGAAGCATGCGATTCAACACGCATGAATCTCAATTCCCCTGAAAAAGAGAATTATCATTATTTCCAAGAAAAGGACAAACGAAAGCACTCATCCATATCAATGGAAGCAGAGGAAATAGCAGGAGCGTACCTAAAGCTAAGTGCCAGCCGACCTTCCAGGTATCTGATAGCGGAGTTGACGAAGGTGGCGGGCAAAGCGATGGCAAACCATCGTGCGAGCATTAAGCCAAAACCGTGTACATCACGTAAAACTATTCTCTTCACAATTTGACCTTCCAATTCGGCTACATATACCGATAAAAAGGTTCTTGTTAACAACGTCAGTGTTGCACATGTCAATAAACCCATTTCTCGGGTACGCCATCCTGGTACCATAATCTTCAATAACATCATCAACTGTCGGAAAAAATCACGATCCAATCCAAATGATAATCTTTGTTTTTTTCCTCCGCCATTTTCAGTAGAGCTGTTATCAGAAGAATTATTTCGAAGAACGATATTGTTTCTATTATGCTCAGAGTGAGATTGATTATTTTTCTTTTGAGTGGATTGTTTGAGACGAGTAAGAACATGTGGGTAAGTCAGTTTGAGGAGATACAGTGCCGTAGCGACTCCGGCGACGCTACGCGTCAGCGTCTCTTGTCGCACGCCGTAACGCGCGGACGCGCCGTCAATCAGCTTCGAGAATACTGACGACATTCTTCGTCTTCGTGTCTTCGTCGGATGAACATTGACCAATTACAAAATCTTAATAGCGCCCATCTCGCGCTATCACGAAAATTACGACGATGATGGTAATAGCGGCGCATCTACGATTCAACTCCGTTTCGTTGCAGTTCGTTGCAGTATATGCTATTTTAGACGCGAGCGAGAGCGCCTGTTGCGATCGTGCACACGCGGTTACATGAACGCATACACACGTGACCATTCGGGCCGGCCATCAGCTGGCAACTAATGCTTACCGCTTACTCTCGCGCGATGGAGAATTTACAGTTAGCATCATTCTCGCGCGTAGCCCTCTCCACGACTTCAGTTCTCGTTTCAATATATTAGCGCTTTGTGTGAGTTAAGTCTGGTTGCACCAACGTTACTTTGATTTTAAGCAAAACTTAAAACTCTTTCTATCTCGTTTTAAAACCGAAAAGAGACAGGAACAAAGAGAATTTTAAATTTCGCTTAAAATAAAATTAACGCAACCAGAAGTTAACACGAGTTAAATTTTCTTATTCGCTCAATGACACGCAATCATTTAAAATAATGATAAGCGATTCATGAATCAGCATTAAGAAGCAAGAATAAAAGATGAATTTATTGAATAATTCATAAATTGAAATTATTACTTTTAAAATAGATATTTGAAGAATTTCAAAGTTGTTAAGATTAAAATTTTTTTGAATTTCGATTTTAAAAATATTAATTTAACATTAAATTTTTGTAGAAGATTTTATAAGTTTTATATAAATTTATATTAATTTTTATAATAAATTTTTGTATACTTTTCTGTAATTTTGTGTAATTTATAATTAGATTTTCATTTTCTTTATTTAAATATTTTATAACAGAGTATTCTAAGGTTTCAAAATTTAATATTTTGTATATATGAAATATTATACAGTCTATATTTGCTTTAATTTTCTTTTATTTTAATTTTGTTTTTTATTGAAAAAAACAATAATAAGTACTTGATAGCTATAATAATATGCTGTTTAATATTGAAATGATTAAAATTACATATATTTATTTGATTTAACAATGTCTTCTTTGCCTATATTCAGATACATTTTTATAGTAATATTTTGTATCTATTAAATAGATAAATATATATACTTAAAAATATATATAATTAAGTTTATTATATTACAAACATTTAAAGAAGAAAAAGTAATAAAATATTTATTTCGTAAACTATTTTGCTATCTTTATTAATATCAACAAGTCTGTTTCTTTTTAATTATACTTTGTAATATTATTTATATATAAAATTTAATAAGAGAAATAATAATATTAATAAGCAATAGAAATTTAAAAAATAAATGCATACATTCATTCTTTACTCAATCTGCTTTTTCAACAGTTTTTTCACAATATTCATCATATTTCCTCTACATTTTAAATAAAATAAATAAAAAATAAATGAATTAAACAGAAATTAAACTAAAATGAGAATTTCTCCAAGCAATGAATTTAGTTTTGTCTAGCTGCAACGATCACTTGTATCATGTTATCGCAAGGTCAATGCTCTGTAGCTGACCGTATCTTCCTTTCTTGCTCAGTATATTTTATTAGTTTTCAGTATAAAATCGCTATATATGCTATGTTAAATTGAATATAGCATAAATACGATAGGTTTTATGTAGGTTTTAACTCAATAAAAATAACATAAAAATTTTGCGAAAAAAATAACATAAAAATTTTTACATTTTTTAATTAAAAATTCAGAACTGCACGTAAGTAGTAATCGAAAAATGAATAATTCTAACATGAGAAAATAAATTGAAAACGTAGAATAATTTTATTGTCAAATTAGGCTTTGTTTTAAGAAAACATTTTTTAACATTAACATTTTTTAATTAATTTTTTTATGTAGAATTATTTCCATCTCGATTGTATACAATTTTTGGAACATAGATATTGGCGTGTAAACTAAAATTTTTTTACTTTAAATTAAAAGAATGTAATATAAAAAATTAAATGAATAATAAGAAATTATAAAATTATTATGTATAATATAGAAATTCAATATAATACACACACACACACACACACACACACACACACACACACACAGAGAGAGAGAGAGAGAGAGAGAGAGAGAGAGAGAGAGAGAGAGAGGCAGGAAAAGTAGGAAAAAAGCGAAAGCGGCGCGCGTGAGAGAAAGAATAATTACTATAAGAAAATAATATAAACTGTGACATTTCATAGAAAGGATACCGCATTTTTAATTATATGGAAAATTATAATTGGATAGCCTATGTAGTAGCTTAGTGTAGCTTAAATTATAATATAATAGAACAAAAAATATAAAGCTCTATATGTATAATGAATGATTTTTATTGCTACAAAACTTTATATTAGACGATCTTACCCCCCTCCTCCCCTAAAATTATGATAAAATTTTAATTAGGCGACCTCGCCTCGATGAACTTGATCTTGATATACGTTATCAAGATCATGACCATGAGTAATTTGCAACAAGTTTTTGCTATCGC
Source organism: Acromyrmex echinatior (assembly GCF_000204515.1). The sequence goes on from NW_011627161.1 coordinate 21,480, forward strand.
TCGTTATTCATTAAAAAGTATTAATCAAACAATTTTTATAAGTAAAAACATAATTTTTAAACACAAAGTAATTATTTCACTATACAGATTGTTTCTTAAAGATCGCCTACTACACATAGCACTGACTAAAAATTGGGTCGAAATATCCTGAGTCATTTTACAACATTCAGTAAAACAATTTTTTATTACTAAATAAAATTAATTTAATTATCCGGCGCTGTCGTTTAAACTTAGACGGGCGTACATCCGCATGAACTGCGCGCCTAAAGATGTGTGCTTATATATATTTGATCTCATATGTATATGAATACGCCTTTCCCGTTAGATAGAGAAAGAGGGAGAGACAGACAGACAGAGAGAGAGAGAGAGAGAGAGAGAGAGAAAGAAAGGGGTAATGCGTCATATCTTCTATTCGTTGCATAAATGTACGACGCATGTTCAAAATGTTATATGAGAAATAGAATGCTTCCAATAACTCAAGTTCGAGTTAGTTCCATTAGGACCGAAAAAAATGATAGATATAATTATCTAGAATACTTTCATGTTTCATGATGATTCTACATTTTCTTGTATTGTCATGAATTAAATTAGTTAGCTAATACAAGGAAATCAGAGAAGCAATAAAAAGTAATTTCGCAAAATTTTACGAATTGTGAGACGCACAATATGTTTTTATTATAATTTACATTAAGATTAAATTTATTTAAAGTTATAATCATGTAAAGTTATCCTAGTAGTTTTAAAATACGTTATTGTAAATTGAAAAAAATTAATTGTAATTATTTAACTTTCCGATAAATCCAAAGTAAAAAGAAATCGTATAGAGTTTCGAGTTGACAAAGACAAATTTTAAAACAATTTGTAAAAAGATTTTTTTTTATGTAAGCTATAATCTGATACGTTCTGACAAGAGTTATATCCCTTGTCAAAATTTCTCGAAAGAAGATGCTTCTGACGCAGAATAAGTTTTAATGCAAAAGAAAACTTTTTGCATTACTACGCATGAGAATATTGTACGCTAGCAGTGAAGACAACGAGCGGCAGAGCGCTCACCATCAGGTCCGCGATCCACTGACGTGCATCCATCTAAAAAACGGCGCCGATTAGCTTTAATAATAACGTTCTAAGCTCTGAACACTGAGGAAAAAACTTTTTTATATTAAATAAATGCGTTGTATTGAAATTAAATATTCTAATTAAAATGTTTATTTCGATTAGAAGAAAGTTTTATAATATCTAATAAATTTATTATTAATAAGATTAGAAACAAGACCATTTATATTAATGTATAATTCACACCTAGATACGAGAAAAGCGCCATTTTCGATTAAAATTAAATGTTAAACTAATACATGTATATGTAATCTTTAAATTCTTTACTGAATTTATATCTCAGAAATATGACTGCGCACCGACTTTCGGACTTTCAGCGTAATTAATTTGAAATATTAATAATTTTCCCAAATTTAATTAGAAGCATCTTAAAACCTGTAAAAAGCTTATTGCGAGAAATATTATCTCGGTCAGGTATCCAACCCGGATCTTCAGCATTCCGTGCAAACGTCCTCAACCCCGGTGGTCTAAAGTCTAAAGGTATTTTTTCATGCTCGATGTCCGTTTGCAGCGTCAAAATAGATCACGTGATCAAAATTGACACTTGGTATTCGACAATTTTTATCACGTGACCTATTTTGATGCTGAAAATGAGCGTCGAGCATTAGTATGAAAAGGACGGTGAGATCCCCTGCTTACGGGGTGTCTGATTTTCCATGCAAAACGTGATTTACTGCACCCCCTTCCCCTTCCTCTGTTTAAAATAGTTTATGATTCAAAATTTATACCTCCATATTATATGCTTTAATTAATTAAAATGACTTGCTTCCCGAAATTGAGAGAATGGAGTAGATCTCGCTTTACGTGGAAAACATGCTCCATAACCAGAGAGGGTTGGGTAATTCTTAACTTTGTATATAGCAGAATAAGAAATTATTTCTTAAACTTTTTTTATTAATTACTTTTTAACAAATTACGAGCAACGTTAAAGATCACTCAAAATTCATGATCTTGGTAATAATATATGTGAAAATCAAGGTCATTATGATGGTTCCGTAATGCAAGCTTTTACTTAAAAAAAACTGCATATTACTAGTCTCAACATTTGGACATTAAGATTTTCATCTCAAAATGATGTCAGGAATCTTAAGCATTGCTACGGTCTTTACTCTGCATACATGTATACATACGTGTATGTGTGTGTGTCTATGTGTATGAGAGGAACCCTATATATAAAGAACTCGTCGTACATGGTCTTCTAAAAAAATTGATACCTATGTTGAAAGCAACTAAGGATTTTAGTCGTACGGAGTGATAAAGTCATGGCATCCAAGGCATTTGTGATATTTGTATTGATCAGCATTTTTGGTTCAACTGATTTACTCTGGACAACTGTATCGAAAAGTTTAACTGGTCCAACAAGTAAATAATTTTTCGTACTTATAAATATTATTTATCAACCATTGTATTTAAAGATGTTAATAAAGCTATATTATAAAAATTATCGAATTAAAAAACAGCAGATTCTTTAAGTATTTTTTTATTTTAATGGCAAACAAATTTTATTCGTGAATACGTTTTGTAACTTCAAAGAAAAAATGACTGATTAATTGATTTGGCTATATAGCTTATATACAATGATCATGTTTTATTCTGCAATTTTAAATAAATTACTTTTGTAATATATCAGATATAAAAATAATAGAAAACATAATTTTATTCATAAATAGTTAATTCATAAATAAATTTAAGTAAAATAATTAATTAAATTTACCAGTTCACACTAATCATAATTTTTTTACATTAGTCTTAAGCTGCGTCCAAAAATATATAAACTTTAATTTAATAAACAATAATATCATCCAAGAATGATAATTACTACTCATTTAATTTCATAGAACTGCCAAGTTCATTTTAGCAAAAAGCCAAAATAATCATTTCAATTCATTATTAGCATATATTCTTGTCACTAATTCGATATTATAATACGAGATTTATCTCGTTCTTCTTTCTCAGACCTCTCTCTCAGAGAATGATTTTACTTGTAAACAAGTTGATAAGTAAATTGTCACCAAGTTGGCACTAAACTCGCTCAGAATTCAATGTTATCTGTATCAATATCATCAGCAACTCTCGTGTTTTGCTAGTAAATCTCGCGTAACTAGACAGCAGATTGACAGCAAAAACTGAACAAAACTTTGGTTTGTCTTGTTTTTGGTCGATTCTTATCATCAATTTGGTCAGCAAGTTTAGCATTATTTTGCATAATTTATTTTTATGTTACATCAACAGATTTTATTGTCCTCACTCTAATTTATTGACATTATTAAATGTAATAAAATTTGCATCAAAGATGCCTTTTTATCGACAAGAATTATAGCATTTGACATAATTTATTTTCGACAGATTTGGCTGACTGGATATTATATTCAATAAGGATTATCTTCAAGATTATCTCCAAGATTATTTATAAGATTCTTACATTTTTCCATAGTAAGTCTTTCGTCCAAAAACAATTTGTCTGCTTTGAACAAAGTAGGGTAGGATTCGACTAAATGCCTACATTTTTCCTCGAACCTTTTTCTTTCGTACTCTCTCTTTGACCCTGCCCTTTTCTCAATCTTCCTATTTCATTATCTCTCCTTTTACATTCTATATTATACAGGATGCCCCAACTTTTTGACACAGCCCTTGTATGCAAGTAGAACAGACTAAACTGATTTAAAGAGTCTTGTACTACAATTTTTAGAGATATTAGTTTTTAGATCTCATTCGGAGAAGTTAACTATTGCAAAAATTGCAGAATAAGTCGGAATTCAATTTAGTTTACTCTACTACGTACGTTGTGCCTAAAAGTTTAGTACACTTCGTATATTATTACACTTTTTTAAACGAGTAAATGAATTAAAATAAACAAATATTTATTAAAGTTTTATTATATTTATGTTATTTAGTTCGTAAATGCTACTTATAATGCTACTTTCTCATTACATTTTAAAATAAGTGTTAAAAACGCAATTGTATAAAAGACACAATGCAAAAAATCAAAAAATGTTTAATCCTCTCTTGGCGGGAAAAAAATTTTTATGAAAAAGTACAGAAAAAGTGCATAGATAGAGACAAGATCTTAGAAATTCTTAATTTTTCGTAGTGTAACGTAGAGTGGCATTGTTTGAGGTGAAGGATTTCTAGGTTTTTTCAAACAAACAACACCGCTCTATGTTCCATTATGAATATCTATGAGAAACTAATAATTTCTAAAATCTTGTCTCTATGTAGGTTTTTGTAAAAGTTTTTCCGCCAGGGTCATATCAATTTATGAATTTATGAATACTCGGATACTCATTTCAAACTAAATCTGTAAAAATGTTTATACTTTTGTGCGAATTCCATTATAATACTTCAAATCATATTGATCAATAAAAAACACAGCTGTTTTGTACAGCCTTTATCTCTTTCTTTTTTTTATATTTTTAGCAATTAATGAAAGAATTGAACTAATTTTATATAAATACGCAAACATAATAATAAAACAATTTATAAAAATTTTATACTTTTTGATAATATTTTAAGATGCGACACATAAGCTCGTCTTTAAGCTCGAGTGAAATGAGATAAAGCAAGGCTTTTTCGTCTATTTCTCGTGATTTATGTTTCTACAACAACACATAAATATTGAACATTTTAAGAATTTTATGCTTGTCATATCAGGAAGCAATCATGTAATGTATTTTAAATACAACATCACTACAAAGAATGTTGCTTGCTACAAATTTTTATATTATTTTATCAAGTTGAAACTGACGGAAGAACCCTTGCTATATATATATAATTATAAGAAAATTCATAATTTTATATTTATTATTTAACAGCGCCAAGAAATTGCATACCGGGAAAAAAATATTTTGATGGCTGCAACACTGATATTTGTATCTTCGAGGACAGAATTTCTTGCACTAACGAACAACGGAATTGGCTACGTGCTCATCATTTGATTCAAAAACAAATTGTTTCCTATCAGTGCCAGAAATTCCATCAATTGCTGATGTCTGTGCCAAACTATACACTTGATTGCGACCGAACTTGTTCAGATACGAGTTTAATTGTGTGCGATTAATAAATAATGTAATAATTGTTTCTTACAAAACGTTTAATTAATATGTTTCATATTATATTATAGAATAATTAGAAAGTCTGTATCAATAATCTTTTTAATCCTAAGCTTTAAATTCCAAACTTATGCAGGATTTCATTATGATATACAACTCAAAGGAATTAAATAATATATATTTTTAATGTAATAAGACTTTAAAGAAATAAATGAACATAAGTAAAAAATGTAAGCCAATGTAAACCAACAGTGGATGGTAATGTATAAAACTTGTGCGTATCATTAGCGATAATTGATCATTACAGACATTTTGACCACAATTTTGGTCATCTTCAGTGTAACAATGAAATGGTAATTATTGTTGAAACGTTTGTAATTATCAATTATTGCTATATAATAATTATTATTACTATATAATAATACACATATATATATATAGTTTTTACACACTACTATCGAGTGTTGGCTTTCAAAAAAATTGATTTATTAGATGATATTTTCATTAAAACAATGATAAAAAAATTTACCAAAAAATTTGCAACTTTGAAAATACTTTGATACACAAAATTTGTTTTAAAAATTAACAAAATATGTGTTATATTTTTATTAATTTAAATACAATACAATTAGAACATTAAATATATTTATCAATTCTATAAAATTTAATGTGACTGAGCCATTAAGCCTAAGCATATTATCCTTTATTAATTTTTATTTAGGAAAGTATATGAAATGTTATAGATTTTCAATAAAAATGAATTTATTAAAATCAAATGTCATTTTACGAAAGCTTATTTTTATAAGTTTCAAAATTATTTCTCTATATCAAATTCTATATCTCAAACTTAAGCATTTATATTAATTTGTTGTGTATGTGTTGGCACATTTTTTAATCAAATAAGTTACAAGTTTTTGATCCCTAATATAATCGCATTTGTATTTATATATTTGTAAAAATAAAATATTTAAACAAATAGTTTTGTTAAATTATATATGAATCCTTGATTTAAAATAATTAAGGAAGCATGAATTTTTTAATATTTTGTGAACCATTTAATTTATTAAAAAAAATTTAAGTGAGGATTAAAGATATTGTTGTTTAAAAACTGTATTTTTTTAACGTTAAAAGGATTCCTTAAACTTGAAAATAAAATTTCTTTCTAAGCATTAATAAAATGCTTCTTCAAATGTTTAAATAAACGTATTTTTTAATGAAAAAGGGTTAAGGAAAAAGGGACTTATTACTTAAAAAAATATTTATAAAAATATTTTTCAAATTTTTTTCCATGTTTTTTAAAAACATTTTTACAATCGTTATTTGTAGATCTCTGATCCATGTATAATTTAATTGATTAACTTAAAATGGTTCTTACTTAAAAAGTTTAAACGCAATTTTATCAGAGAAAAATGTTACTTCATTTAATACAGAGGACAATCCCTGTCACAAATACTGTGATATATCCCTATATATCTTATTCTATGTGCGTGGGTGGTTGGGTATATAAAAATAAATTATCCCGAAACCTCTTCAGTTAATTTATTTTATTTGATATCAACAATACGATTTATAAGTAACAGATTTATTGTGAATCTACAGGAATGGCGTTTTGCTTTGCTTAAATCCCGATATCTCAGATATGTTATATTTACTATACTGTTTCAGCCGATATACTGCATTTTACAATCTCGTTTTATTGTCTCTGGTCGTTCGTATTAGCGATTACACATGGTATTAAACCAAAGGCTCTATCTTCGTCAGTCAATTGGCTGTTTTCATTTACTGGAAAAATTGAAAATTCTAAGTAATATTGTAAAATATTCACAAAACTATGTACATTATTATAATGTAGTATAAAAGTGCGCATTATATACGTAATAGAATATCAACTTCTAACAAAATGTTCTTACAACATATTTAAAAAATGCCTACAGTTTTAGTAACTAACAATGAAACACAACCAACTGATTCCCTCCAGTTAACTTTGAATATGTTAAAATATTAGGTGTTGGAATTAATTCGTAGCGTTTTTTAATGAAAGAATGTTATTTATTTCACATGAGCATTAAAAAATACATTAATGAAAGTACTTCCCATCACTTGTAAAACGCTACGAATTAATTCCAACACCTAATATAAACAAAAAATGTTCGTTTTTTAAATACATGTTGAGTCACACGTTCACATTGAAATGCAGATTTGTCATCAATTATTTTAAAATTAAATGACATTTTGAAATTAAAAATGACGGATCCAATATGTAAAAATTCTCAAATTTAGTATGGCAGATTACAATGCTAAATTCTGTTGGCTTTGAGTGAAACTCGTTTTCCAAGAACTCTTTAAGTCATTTGTCAGATGTATAGTTAACAAGATGTAAATAAAAATGATCGAATCAATAGTATTCATGGAATTTTTCGAAGCACATGATAAGCCAGATCATTTAAATAAAAAAATTTTAATTTTGGATCCGCCATTTTGAATTCTGCTAAAGATTAAAATTTAGCTAAAGATTTATATATAATAAACGATTTTAATATTCTTTAATAAGACATAAATTAAATGCTAATTATTCCGTAAAAAAAAGTTGTTCTGAATGTGAACGCGTATGCGAAGATTAATACGATTAAAAAATTGTCACTTTTTGCACATAAAACATTTTTAGATTTTCAGATTGACTACATCGATTTTATATAGACGCGTCACAGTCGAGAATATATACCGACGTTAATAAAAAACTTTTAGATCTTTTAATATTTATTTAGTTTCTCAGATATTTTATTTGAATGCTTGTTTGAATGCTGTAATAATTATAATAATTGTAGATGAACTTAATAGCGACTCAACATTTATGCATTATCGTTAGTTACTTTTTCAAGTATTCCTTGATCGCATTGCATAATATAATTACAACTAATTCACAAAGGAAGAAAAGTTCCTATAAACTTTCAAAATTATCAACAGCAAAATAAGACTGAGAGTGCGATAATGAGAGTGCGACGCAGTAGAGCGCAAATAGAACGCAATTAATTTGATAACGTGAAGATTATACAAGTATTAATTCTGTTTACTGCATAGCACTTTCATTAACCTTGTTCTATTGTTGTTAATTATAATAAAATTGTGAAAGAAGTAGAGAAAGAACATTTTGTTATTTTGAATTTACTTACATGAATTTAAACATTTCTTTATATTCGTAAAAGTTTCCTCTGACAACTGTAGCCCACCCTTCTTATTAATGTTTTCTTTTATTTCTTCAATTATTTTGTCTATAACTAACTTGTTATCTAGCAACTGAAATAAGAAAAAAGAACACAATACGTCACCTGCACTTATGGGTTGTCTATCTAAAAGATTAATTGTTGGCTATCATTCTAATTAATATTTATTAAGTTTATGGCAATATACAGGGTGTCCCAGAATAACCGCCAAATATTTCGTAAGCATGTAGAACGGACTAAACTAGTCGAAAACTCCTTTATCATTTTGCAATTTTCGCAATAGTGAACAAGATATTATTAAAAATCGCCGAATATTGGTTTTCAATAATTTTTTACTCAAGTACTACTCAATTTTACAGAAAAACAATAAGAGATAAAAATTGTTTTTTTTTCTTTTCATGGAACTCTAAGAATTTTTTATCAATTTTGTAGTAGGTGCTGCATTTTTTTATATATTTGCAACTATTTTTATCAACATGAGAAAATGCGATACTAATAAATTCTGAAAAAATTCTCAGATCTCTACGAGAAGTAGATAAACAATTTTTGTCTCTCGCTGTTTTTCTGTAAAGTTGTATTTGAGTAAAAAATTATTGAAAATCAATAATTCTTATATTCGACGAATTTTAGTAATTAACATCTTGCTAATTATTGCAAATATTGCAAAATGGTAGAGGACTTTTGGATTCAGTTTAGATCCTATACCAGCACACAAAATATTTGGTCATCCTGGAACATTCGGTATATTATACATTATATTTTAGCCCGTGTAATTATTCATCGTAATCATGCTATTCTCATACGGCACATTTTATCCGAGGAATGTTTTTAAAACATAGAAGGACATCTTTTAGATGTTTTTAAAACGTTCCTTAGAAGTATATGCCGTATGAGTTGAGAATATATTTATTATCATTTATTGTTTTTGTGAATATCTTTTATTATGCATTGTTAAATAGATTTATTATTTTATTAATTATTTCATATTTGATTGCATCTCTAATACGTTCTAAGTTCTTTTTTGAAATATTATCAAAAAATCTAAACAAAATATAAAATTTAAATATTAAAATTTCAATTAGCTTTTATAATTTGTGTTATAAAAATAGACTATTTTTCACGCATTTATTACGTATCTTAACAAAACATGATTGGAAAAATAGTTATTTTATAATTGCTTCAATTTTACATTATATTTTTTATCAAAATTCTTTATGTCTAATAATTTATTAGTATAATAATTATTACAAAAATTATTACCAATTGTTTCTTTTTTAATCTACAAGTCTCAAATTTTTTGAATTTCATACGAAATTGTTTTGATTCTTCATTGGAATCCTTCTCCTCGAAAAAGACGCCAACCAACTTTTGTAACCCAGCAATGAACTCTTCTAAAAAAATTGTAAACATTATTTTTTAATTAAATATAATCCTAGGATACATTATAAATATAAAAGAGATTTTATTAAAATATATACATACGCAATTTTATTGTGCATTATTTAATGCTTTCTTCTAAATTTTTTTCGCAAAGATTTTGCATAATATTTTTAAAGTTATTTTTTATTCTTAAATTTTAAATTTCAAACAATAAATTTAAAGTTGGGAATTTTTAATGTATAATATTCTAAATTTCGAGTCCTAATAATAATAATAATGAGAAGATATTAAAAAGATTATATTGATTTGTAAATTTATTATTTCTAGATAATTTACCTATTTTGATTTCTCCTTCGTCCAGACATTCTTGGAATATCGATACATCGGTGTTGAATTCTTTTGCAACGTCTTCCAGGATTTTGTTATAATCATCTGCAATTACCTAAAATACAACCATATTACCTTGTACTTTATTAATATGACAATCTTAAATTATGATGATCACAATTATACTTGAAGTAGTTATATGATATAAAAGATATAAAATTATTTATACCACTTTATAAAAGAATTAGTACATAATACATTTTAACTCTTTCATTGTATTTGAAGTATAAATATAGTACCGTATTTGAAATATAAATATAATTTGTATTTTGTATTTTATATTTCAGCGGAGTACACAAAAGCATTTTATATTCTATTATATTTCAAATATTAAGATTGATAGTATTTATATTTTGTATACGTATTTTAATTAATTTAAGTAATTTAATTACAATTAAATTATTTGTATTATGAGTCTTCTAAAATGAATATTTAAGTTAAATTTATTGTGATACTATTATTTCGGCTTCGATTTAGGACTGTGTTTGTTTAAGACCAACAAATCAACAAAAAAATAATCAGTGCACAGTTAACTTTAACTGGAAATTGTATAAATTAACAAAAAGAAAAAAATATATTAGACACGAAAATTAAACTTCGATAGAAGTTGGTCTTTTTCACTTACGTGTGTTTAATCTTATCGATCGATTTTACTCAATACATAATTGCTTTTATTTTGTATTTTAAATACTTTAATGATTTATAAACTTCGTTTTTTTTCTATATTTAAGATTTATGATATCGAAAAAATTTTTCCATATATTTAGTTGAAAGAAATGACCCGCACCAATCTTATGGGAAAATGTCTTTCTGCGGATTTGGCTAATTTTTGGATATGTTGTAATTCTCTTCACTCTGAAACAAATGTCTCAATGGGCACAACTTGATCCTATAAGCCGTTTCCTTTATAAGTTTTGAAAGGTCCAGTAATCATGTAAAATCTAGACCTTTCAAGGCTTATAGTGCGGAAACGACTCATAGGAAAGTTATGTCCATTGAAACGGAATTAAGAGAATAACATATCTAAAAATTAACTAAATCCACAGAAAGACATTTTCCCATAAGCTTGGTGCTGGGTGCTTCAATTTCCTACAAAAAAGTTCTGTTGATATTTTTTCGTATATTTTGCGTTATTTTCGAAATATATTAAAAATAATAAAAAATGATATTTCATTAATATCTCCGAAATGCTAAATTTAATAACATTTCTTTTAACTTGTTTACATGTCGAATATGATCGTATGAATTAATAAAAATTGTATTAAAAAATTCCTTTTAAAAATCCCTAGGCAATAAGTTGTACAATATAATCCTAATTTAAAGCTTTCTTATAAAATGTATGATATTAAAAATTAAGAAGTAAATAATTTCTTGTATATTGTAATCCCTTCAATAATCCATTTGTATAAAATGTTCTATTTAAATACGTTAAAAAAAGAATCATGTGTATATTATACGTATATGAAAATAAAATGAACTTACGGTAGCAATTAACGCTAAAATGAAAAACGTAAGTGATCTCTTCATTTTTCTACGTTTCAGAAATGAATAACTTGCACAAAGTTAATCCGACAACTGAATACATTGTATTTCTATGGCTCATATTTATATTGTCTACAGTATTGTATATGATATTACATCATTAACGTGTGAGAGAAAATGCTTTGTATAGAAATATACATGTTCGGAAATTTGCTGAAGCGCAATTAGTATAATTGGCCGACATATCAGATTTGTATAAGTTTCGATGCATTGAAATACTGCGCAATTACAATATATTTGCTTCATTGTACATGCACGTATAAGTGGAAATTAGATATATATCAGTGTGTCGTATAGGTTACATTCAGAAAAAACACAGCATCATAAAAACTGTCACAAAAACACATTTTTATATAAAACTGCTATTCAATCGAGAGAAATAATTAATAATGTATTATAAGTAAACACATAAAAACACTAGATAGAGTACAAGTTTTAGCACATATAAATAAATATAAATATATAAAGAAAATAAAATTTTACATTATCTTTAACTTTAATATATTGTTGTTTAATACATTGTTATTTAATAATTATTATTTTATGTAAAGAATATAATTACAATTGTGATTATAATTGCAACTCTGCAATCTAAGATTTGAAAATACATAAAATGCTTATAGTACCAATTATATCTGCAAAAGTTATTTTGAAGTATTAATGTGATTAATACAAATAATATTTTGTATAAGAAATACTCTTATTAAAAACAATATAATTTTGAAATATAGGATTGCATTGCACATTCACTGATAAGCCGATTCACATTCACAGCTTAAAAATTATTCCGTCTTTGTTTACCAAATGTTAAACAAAGACTAATGCTCACGATATAAACGTTGTAAGCCTCAATTGGCTGCGGCTATAAATAATGGATAAAGAAGAATAGGGATTATTATGAAATAATAAACGATAAAAATAATGATAGTAAATTACGAGTGATAAAAGTAATAATGATAATTATAGTTACTGCTCGAGGTCGATAATATGCTGTTTTGTTACAGCACACATGCCTTGCGCACTTATAATAATTATACAAACTCTTTAACTTGATCTGGCATATTGTCGGATATATTTCATGATAAATGGTTTTAGCGAAAGTGAAACTAGCATTGTGGTCAGTTCGGAATTGATTGCTAGATAATAAAATCTAACTGAAGTTACGAATAACGTGTGCGTGTTCATCATATGACTGATTTATTTTTTCCAGAATAAATTTATTAGTATGTTTTATAAAATTTCAATGGTAAAGTGTCGTATTGGATAAAATAATTTAAAATAATTACATTTTTATTGTTGACATTTATTGTAAGAATATTTCAGAAATATTAGTTTTGATAAAATTTTTGTTTACATATCGTTTCATCTTTATTTTATTTTTATAGAATGTAAAAAAATAGAAATAAAGTGTTTAATAAAATTTTTCAATTTCACAATGTTTGTAAATATTTTCTAAGGTCTTATTCTCTTTTCGTAGACTTGATTTTGACTTTGATTTAAATTTTAAATAGAAAATTTAAAAATCTTAACTTTCAAATAAGAAAATTGAAAATTGTGAAATTTATTGTTATGAGAAAGTTATCTTTAGTCTTTTATACTTATTTTCAAACCTTTTTAAAAGGCATTATTATACGATAATCACTTTTATAGTTAACTATTTGCCATAATCTTTAAAATGTCACCCTTTCCAATATTTTGTTCTAATCTTTCTTGTTTCATCAACAATGGAACAATTTTATGCTGCATATACAAAATACTTTTCACCATTACAGATTGTTATTATATAATCAGTGACGTAAATTGCTTACGTTTATGAAATTTCCAGCTTTATTTTATACACATACATACGTAAGCGTGTATAGAGGCATAATTGATCTCCGCATAAGATAAACGAGATAATTTGAATTATAGATTATTAGAAATTTTCAAATTTTTATTAGAAATTGTATCAAAAATTGAAATCAAATAATATATTTAATTAAACGTACAAAATACACTATAATGCAATAGAATGGCTGTATTGCGTTGCACGCGTAATGCCCATGATGTATCATTTTATCATTGTTTAACGTTCTACGAACAAGGATAACATGATTAAAACATCAAATGATAACAACACGTAGCACACGTCTCAGGACATTGATTCACGAGGTGGGTGTCAGTTGCATCCTCTCATGTTTCCTTCCGTAACTCTATTAAATCTATTGTAATAAAGAATCCTAAGGATAGGACGTAACAATAGTTTCTAGAATAAATAGATCCATTTGAGTATTAAAAAATATTTATTGAGCATATACTTACATATTATAGTGATAATAATAATCATTAATGATAAAAGTGGTATAATCATAATCAATTAGTGGTACAGATTTTTTTAACAAATAACACATGATTTAACATTGATTTTCTTAAATGTAATTTTTAATAAATTTTTTCAATTTGTATCGGTTTGACTAGCATTTTAGAAGAATATCATCATTAGAACTATCGCGTTAATTACAATATCAGAAAGAAAAATAAACATGTTTTCGCAAAGCTTACGATATGTTATAAAGTAATAAATGCATATAATAAATTATATAGGTTAATTTATAAATTGCTAACTATTATTACATGTTTAACAAATGCATAAATTATAAAAGACATTAAAAGAATGCGAAGTTTATTTATGCGATTCTCTAGCAAAATATTTCTAGCATATTTCTGCAAATTTAAAAAATCAGTTTTTTCTGAATTTAAATAATAATCAACATTTCTTTATATTTTCATTATATGCTGTTTATACATTATTGCACGTGTAATATTATCATTCTTTATCTTGCAATTTTATTGACACGTATAAGTTACACACAGCCTTCTAGATTTAAAAATCTAGCCTAGCAAATTCTTTTGCGGGAAGAAAGAAACAGAAGAGAGAATCTAGCAATCAAGCTGATGTTATTTATCGTTATTTTGATATCAAAATGACATCTGTATTATCAAAATAGCGTCAAAAAGACGACAAATAACATTAGCTTATTTGCTGGAAAACTGCATGCGAAAAATATGAATGAAAATTTGTCTACTTGCAATAATAAATAAACGTAAATATACAAAATTTTCCTTAGAATACAAATTGCTTATTACAGACTCTTATCAGAATTTACGATTTTTCATCTTACAGAAAATACGTGAAATAAGATATCTAAGCTAATTTTTTCTGCTTTCTATTCTAAATTTTGTACAGGATGAATCAAGATGGTTTTTCATTAGTTAAATTTGTCATTATTATAGAAAACGTATAGCAATTTGCACGTCATTTTATATGTATATTATGAAAAAATGTGTGTATTATTTTTTCTCAAAATTGGGTAGTAACTAGTTAAAACATTAAAAGTTAAAAAAAAAATTAAAAAGTTAATAACTTTTAACTTAACTTAGTTACTTTTAATTTTAAATGCATTAAATTTTAACTTAACTAAGTTACTTTTAAACGTTAACTTTTTAACTTTTTTTTTAAATTAAAAATTTTTTAATCTTTTTTAAATATCTTAGAAAAATAATAACTAAGGGCGTATATTCATATTTTAATACCATCTTAAGTAATTTCTTAAGATGCTAATACACTCCTCTGATTGGTTTATGCAGTTATGCCTTATGCCATAAGCCTTAGGATCTACAATAGGTGTTTTAAGCCATAAGAAATTGACCAATTACAGTCAAATATTCTTCTCGCATTCGATTGTATTTGGTCAATTTCTTATGGCTTAAGACTTATTAAAAAGTAATCACTGGTTTTGTATCTTTTCTATATGCTGTTTTTTGAAAGTTATATAACTTATATAGTTATATCGTTATATACTTATATCACATATAAATAAAAAAATTAAAAATTTAATTTATTTAATAATCTATATTGTAGTTATTTAATCTCATTTTAAGAAAAATTATGATATTTTGATCTAAAAAATAATTTTTAGATCAAAATTAACTTTTTTTTTAACTTAAGTTAATTCAATATTGATTTAATTTACGTTAATTTTTTATTCTTTTAACTTAACTTTATTAATTTTGTAAAGCCATTAACTATAACTTTATTCAATTAAAAAAAACATTAACTTACTCAACTTTGCTTTTTCTATATATATATATACACTCACACATTCACATGCACATGCGCATGGTATCTGATAATTATTAAGCAGCACTTGTGGATAGGTAGATCAGATTAAACTGACGAAAAGAGGATACAAATGATTTATTAGGTGGGGATTTTTATTTTCTTCAATATAATAAATCTATATCGAAAATAAGTTGCATCCGAGTGTTTATTGAATGAATCTTGTAAATAGTTTTACTGAATGGATGTAAGCTCTGATCCATGTGTAATTTTATTGATTAATTTAAAGTTATTCTTACGTAAAAAGTCATGTTTAGACGCTACTTTATCAAAGAAAAATGTTGCTTCACTTAATATGGAAAACAATCCCATGTCCATGAATACTGTGCTACTTGTACTGTGGTTATGTTGTTCTATGTGGGTGGTTGGGTATATAAAAATAAATTATCGAAATCCTTTCATTTAATTTGCTTTATTTGACAGTAATATCATTTATAAATAACAGATTTATTGTGAATCTATAGAAGAATGGCGTTTTACTTTGCTTAAATCTCGATATCTCAAAAATTTTATATTTACTACACTGTCACTGTATATAATGTATGTATATATATATATGTATAGGAAATATTATGATTTTCTATCCAGCCGATATACTGCATTTTACAATCTTGTTTTACTGTCTCTTACCGTTTAATGACCATAAAAGCACTGTATTAAACCACAGGCTCTATCTTCCCGAGTCAATTGGTTTTCGTTTACTGGAAAAATTGAAGACAAAATTCTAAGCAATATTGTAAAATATTCATAAATTATGTACATTATTATATCATATATGTAGTATAAAAGTACGCATTATGTAATTCGTATTAGAATATCAATTTCTGACATTTGCACAAAACGATTGTATTGTACAAAAACGTATTTAAAAAATGTTTACACTATTTTAGTAACTAACAATGAAACGCAACCAACTGATCCTCTCTAATTAATAAATTTTGAATATGTCAAAATATAAACAAAAATAAATATTCGTTTTTTAAATACTTACATGTTAAATTACATGTTCACATTGAAATGCAGATTTGTCATCAGTTATTTCAAAATTAAACGACATTCCGAAATTAAAAATGGCAGATCCAATATGTAAAAATTCCAAAATTTGGTACGATAGATTAAAATGTTAAGTTTGGCTTTGAGTGAAACTCATTTTCCAGAAGCTCTTCGAGTTACTTGTCAGATGTATAGTTAACAAGATATAAATAAAAAAGATCGAATTAATAGCATTCATAGAATTTTTTTGAAGCACGCGATAAGACAGATCATTCAAATACAAAATTTTTAATTTTGGATCCGCCATTTTGAATTCTGAAATTTGACTAAAGATTCATAATAAACGATTCTAATATCTTTTAATAAGATATAAATTAAATGCTAATTATTCCTTAAAATAATGGCAAGTACGAAACGATTAAATTTGTTCTGTGTATGAACATGCATATTGATATCGAAACGCAAAAAATTGTCATTTTTTGCACATAAAATATTTTTAGATTTTCAGATTGAATACATCGATTTTATACAGACTCGTCACAGTCGAGAATGTATACCAACGTTATATAAAAAAGCTTTAGATCTTTTAATATTTATTTAGTTTCTTCAGATATTTTTTATTTGGTAGCTTATTTGACGTAATAATTGTAATGATTGTAGATGAACTTGACAACGACTCAACATTTATGCATTGTCGTAGTTACCCTTTTAAATATTCCTTGATTGCATCGCATAGTATAATTACAACTAATTCACACAAAGGAAGAAAAGTTCCTACAGCTCTCAAAATTATCAACAACAGAATAAGATTAATAAAATTGCAGTAAATAGAGCGCAATTAATTTTACAACATATGAAGACATATAAATTAATTACACTCTGTTTACTGCATCGCACTCTCATTAACCTTGTTGTTAATTATAATAAAATTGTAAAATAGGTAGAGAGAAAATTTTGCATGCTATTTTGAGTTTACTTACATAAATTCATACATTTTTTCCAATTCGTTAAAATGTCCTCTGAAGGCACACCTTCCCTACTGTCTTCTTTTATACTTTCAATCATCTTGTCTACAGCTAACTTCTCATCTTCCATCTGAAATAAAAGAAAAAAAACATAGTAAGTCATCTGGAATTACGGATTGTCTATCTAAAAGATTAATTATTGCCTGTCATTCTTATTAATTTTCATTAAGTTTATCTTGGGCAATATACGGGATGTCTCAGAATGACTGTCAAATATTTCGTAGGCAAGTAGAAAGGACTGAGTCGAAAGGTCTACTACCATTTTGCAATTTTCGCAATCATGAACAAGATATTACAAGTCATCGAATATTGATTTTTAATACTTTTTTACTCAAGTAAACTATCAATTTTACAGAAAAACATAAGAAATAAAAATTGCTTCTTTTTTTTTTACATAAAACTCTAAGAATTTTTTATCAATTTCGTAGGTACTGCATTTTCGGTAAAACTGTAGAAAGAAAAACGCTTGCCAATGACCTTTACATATGTTGTCATCACTCTGAGTAATCTCCAACAAATTTTAGCCGTCGCTCGTCCTTCGTTAAAAAGTTATTAATAAAAAAGTTTAAGAAATAACGTATATGATTTCTTTTCCATCATATAAAACAAAAATTTTCTGCTTTAAAGTATATTTTATAACTTTCCACGAGAAGTGACTCCCACCTCCCTCCCCTGCTTGGGGTCGTACGATTTTCATATTCTCTTATATAATTTTTGTTCTTAGAATAAAAAATTTTTTTTTGGTTTACTTTGTATACATAGTTTACGGTGCGTGGTTTTGGTTAGGGTTAGGGTTATTATATACCCATGGGTTATATACCCATAATAACCTAATCCTAACCCGATACATGGTTTAGTTAAGTCTGCTTGAGAGGCGTACAACTTCCATGCGAAACGTGGAGGTAAGATGGAAGTCGTTTCGCATAGAAATCGTACGCCCCCAAGCAGGAAGGGAGGTGGAGTGAGAGTTGCTTCGCATGGAAATCGTGCGAATGGTGGAAAACTTTTCTGCAATTTTATCACCTTTTTGTTATTTTATATTGACAACTTTTTTTACCAACATAAGAAAATGCGCTACTAACAAATTCTGAAAAAGTTCTCATTTATAAGAAGAAAATAAACAATTTTTGTCTCTCGCTATTTTTTTGTAAAGTTGATAAGAGTATTTGATTAAAGAATTTTTGAAAACCAATAGCGAATTTTAACATCTTGCTAATTATTGTAAAAATGGTAGAGAACTTTTCAATTCAGTTTAGTCCGCTCTACTAGCACACGAAATATTTGGCGGTCATCCTGGGATATCCGGTATATTATATTAGATGTAGTAAAAAGAAATCCATTATTTTTCTAATAGATGGCTTTAGTAATCTGTATCACGCGTAGACGAGATACAGATTACTAAAGCCATCTATTGGAAAAATAATGGATTTCTTTTTACTACACCTAATACGTTATATTTTAGCCCGTGTAATTATTTATCATAAACGTGTTACTTCCACATAGCACATTTTATCCGCGAGATGTTTTAGAATGTAGAAGGATATCCTTTAGATGTTTTTAGAAAGTCCCATGGAAGTCTGTATTGTATAAGTTGAGAATATATTTATTATTATTTATAGTTTTTGTGAATATGTTTTATTATGCATTATTAAATAGATTTATTATTTTATTAATTATTTCATATTTGATTAGTCTAATACGTTCTGAGTCTTTTCTGAAACATACAACAAAAAATTTAAACATAATACAAAATTTAAGAATTAAAATTTCAATTAACTTTTATAAGAAATTTGTCTTACAAAAATAGACTATTTTTTATACATTTATTACGTGTTTTAACAAAACATGATTGGAAAAATAGTTATTTTATAATTGTTTCAATTTCGCACTATATTTTTTATCAGAATTTTTTATGTCCAATAATTTATTAATATAATAATTATTACCATTCTTTCCTTTTCCAATACACAAGCTATAAAACCACAAGATCGTTTTGTTTCTTCTTTGGCGCCTTCATTCTTCTGCTCCGTGCCATTCCAATTAAACGTTTGGAACCAAGTACTTAATTGCTCTATAGGAAATTGTAAACATTTTTTTTAATTACATATAATCCAAGAATACACATTTTATATATAAAAAAGATTTTATTAAAATATATACATACGCAATTATTGTGCCTTATTTAATGCTTTCTTCTAAATTTCTTTTGTAAAGATTTAGAAATTGCATAATATTTTCGACATTATTTTTTATTCTTTAGTTTTAAATTTCAAACTATAAATTTAGGAATTTTTAATGTATAATATTCTAAATTCCGAGTCCAAAATAATAATAATAATAATAATAATGAGAAGATATTAAAAAGATAATATTTATTTATAAAAAAAAAATTCGTTATTTTTTAGATAATTTACCTATTTTGACTTCTTCTTCGTCCAGACATGCCTTTAATTTTGGTACAGTGGTTTTGAATTCTTTTGCTATCTGTTCCAACTGGCTTTCATCATCACCTGCAATTATCTAAAATACAACCATTACCTTGTACTTTATTAATATGGTAATTTTAAATTATGATAAACACAATTATATTTAAAATAATTATATGACATAAAAAATAAAAAATGTTTATATCACTTTATAAAAAAATTATTGCATAATACATTCTAATTCTATCGTTGTATTTGAAGTACCATATTTGAAATATATTAGGTGTTGGAATTAATTCGTAGCGTTTTTTGTATATTTTGTATATTTATATTTCAGCGGAGTATACAAAAATTCTATATTCTATTATATTTCAAATATTAAGATTGACATTTATATTGATATTTGTATTTTGTATATGTATTTTAATATGTAATTTAAATAATTTACTTGCAATTAAATTATTTACAGATTTGTATTATGAGTCTTCTAAGATGAAAACATTTAAATTACTAAATTACTTGTGATACTATTCCGGCTTCAATTCGATTTAGATTTGCGTTTTAAGACAACAAATAATCAGTGCTCAGTTAACTTTAACTGGAAATTATATAAATTCACAAAAAAAAAATATATTCACGAAAATTAGACCTTGATAGAATGGTCTAAATTTAATAGCATTTCTTTTAACTTATTTACGTGTCGAATGATCATATGAATTAATAAAATTGCATTAAAAAATTAGTTCCTTTTAAAAATCCCTAGTCAAGCTGTACAATATAATCCTAATTTAAAGCTTGCTTATAAAATGTACCATATTTAAAATTAAGAAGTACATAATTTCTTGTACATTGTAAATTCTGTAATAATCCATTTGTATAAAATGTTCTATTTAAATTTTTATTGAAATAAGTTACCAAAAAGAATCATGTATATATTATACGTATATGAAAATAAAATGAACTTACAGTAGCAATTAATGCTAAAATGAAAAACGTAAATGATCTCTTCATTTTTCTATGTTTTAGTGATAGAAATGAACAACTTGCACAAAGTTAATCCGACAACTGAATACATTGTATTTCTGTAGCTCATATTTATATTGTCTGTGTCGTATATGATCTTACATCATCGACATGCGAGAGAGAATGCTTCATTCAGAGATATATATGCTCGGAAATTTGCTGAAGCGCGATTAGTATAATTGGCCGACATATCAGATTTGAATAAGATTTAATTGTAATACTGCGCAATTACAATATGTTTGCTTCATAGTACATGCACGTATAAGTGGAAATTAGGTATATACATCAGTGCGTCGCATATGTTACATTCTGAAAAAACATAGCATCAAAACCTGTCAAAACCTGTAAAAACACAGTTTTATATAAAATTACTATTCGAGAGAGAGAGAGAGAGAGAGAGAGAGAGAGAGAGAGAGAGAGAGAAATAATTATTATAAGCGAACACATAAAAACACTAGATAGAATACAAGTTTTAATCAGCATATATAAATAAATATAAATATATAAAGAAAATAAAATTTTACATTATCTTTAACTTTAATATATTGTTGTTTAATACATTGTTATTTAATAATTATTATTTTATGTAAAGAATATAATTACAATTGTGATTATAATTGCAACTCTGCAATCTAAGATTTGAGAATATATTATATACATAAAATAATGCTTATATTAATATAGTTATATCTGCAAAAGTTACATTTTGTAGTATTAATGTGATTAATATAAATAATATTTTGTATAAGAAATACTTTTATTAAACAATATAATTTTGAAATATGGAATTGTATTGCACATTCACTGATAAGCCGATGTTCGCAACGCTTAAAAATTATTCCATTTTTGTCAAATGTTAAACAAAGACTGATGCTCATGACATAAGCATCGGCCGCGGCTATAGATAATGAATAAAGTAGAATAATGGATTATTATGAAATAATAAACAATAATAATGGTAGTAAATTACGATGACAACAGATGATAAAAATAATAACGATAATTATAGTTACTGCTCAAGGTCGATAATATACTATTTCGTTACAGCACGCGTACAATAATTATACAAACTTAATCTTTAACTTGATCTGGCGTATTGTCAGATATATTTCAATAATAGTTTCTGCGAAAGTGAAACTTTTGTGATCAGTTTTGGAATTGGTTGCTAGATAATAAAATCTAACTAGAGAGATAACGTGTGCGTAATCATCAAATGACTGATTTTTTTATTTTTTTCCAGAGTAAATCTACATTATTATGTTTTATAAAATTTCAATACAATAGTAATATGTCGTACTGGATAAAAATTTTAAAATAATTACATTTTTTATTACTGACATTTATTGTAGGAATATTTCAGAAATATTGGTTTTGATAAATTTTTTATTTACTTATTGTTTCATCTTTATTTCATTTTTATAGAATTTTATAATGTAAAAAAAAAATAAAAATAAAGTATTTATAAAATTTTTCAATTTCACAATGTTTGTAGATATTTTCTAAGATGTTATTCTCTTTTCGTAGACTTGATTTTGATAGACTTTAAATAGAAAATTTGAAAATCTTAATTTTTAAATAAGAAAATTGAAAATTGTGAAATTTATTATGAGAAAGTTACCTTTATTCTTTTATACTTATTTTCAGGCTTTTTTAAAAGGCCTTATTACGATAATTACTTTTATAGCTAACTATTTACCATGATCTTTAAAATGTCATCCTTTCCAACATTTTGTTCCAATCTTTCTTGTTTCGGAACAATTTTATGTGATGCTGCATACATGAAATAACTTCCACCATTACAAACTGTTATTATATAATCGGTGACGTAAATCGCTTACGTTTATGAAATTTCCAGCTTCGCTTTATATTTTATACACGTACATACATAATAAGTATACACGTATATATAGAGGCAATTGATCTCCGCATAGGATAAAGCAAGATAATTTGGATTATAGGTTATTAGAAATTTTCAAATTATATAAAAAATTGAGACTGAATAATGTATTTAATTAAACATACAAAATATATACTATAATGCAATAGAATAGCTGTACGCGTTGCATGCGTAATGCCCATGATGTATTATTTTATCCTTGTTTAACGTTCTACGAACAAGGCTAACATGATTAAAACATGAAATGATGCCAACACGTAGCGTACGTCTTAGGACATTAATTCACGAGATAGGTGTCAGTTGCGTCCTCTCATGCTTCCTTCTGTAACTCTATTGAATCTAATGTAATAAAGAATCCTAGGGATTGGATTAATAATTTCTTAAATAAATGAATCCATTTGAGTATTAAAAAATTTATTGAGCATATACTTACATATTATAGTGATAATAATAATTATTAATGATAAAAGTGGTGTAATCATAATCAATTAGTGGTACAGATTTATTTAACAAATAAAACGTTGGTTTACTTAAATATAATTTTTAATAAATTTTTCCGATTTGTATCGGTTTGACTAGCATTTTAGAAGAATATTATTAACATTAGAACTATCGCGTTCGTTATCATAAAGAAAGATAAACATGTTTACGTAAAGATTAAGATATGTTATGATGTAAAAGCATATAATAAATTATATGGGTTAATGCGCATTTATAAATTGCTAACTATTATTACATATTTAACAAATGTATAAATTATAAAAGACATTAAAAGAATGCGAGGCTGATTTATGCGATTCTCTGTAACAAAATACTTCTAGCATATGTCTGCAAATTTAAAAATTCAATTTCTTCTGAATTTAAATAGTAGTCAACATTTCGTTATATTTTTTATTATATGCTGATTATAAGGAATTATACATTATTGCACATGTAACATTATCATTCTTTATCTCGCAATTTTATTGACACGTATGAATTACACACAGCCTTCTAAATTTAAAAATCAGCCTAGCAAATTCTTTTGCGGGAAGAAAAAAAACATTAAGAGAGAATCCAACAATCAAGTTAATGTTATTTATCGTTATTTTGACATCAAACTGACATCTGTATCGTCAAAATAACATCTATATCATCAAAATGACATCTGTATCATCAAAATGGCATCAAAATGACTATAAATAACATTAGCTTATTTGCTGAAAAACGCATGCGAAAAATATGAATGAAAATCGGTCTACACATGCAATAATAAATATATGAAATTTGCCTTAGAATACGGATTGCTTATTACGGATTCTTATTAGAATTTGTGATTTTTCGTCTTGTAGAAAATACTTGAAATAAGATATCTAAGCTAGTCTTCTTTGCTTTCTATTCTAAATTTCGCACACAAATCAAGATGTTTTCTCATTAGTTATATTTGTCACTCGATATCATAGAAAACGTATAGCAATTTGCACATCATTTCATATGTATATTATGAAAAAATGTGTATATTACTTTTTCTATATACATATACATACGCATATATATATATATATATATATATATATTATATATATATATATATATATGTGTGTGTGTACATATATATGTTTATACAAAATAATTCATTTTAATTTTAATACACAATGTTTCGAAAAATATAAAAGATACGAAAAACATTTTAGGCAAAAATGGAATGATTTCGAGAGGGACACATTTTAATTACATTATTTATTTTTCTAAGTAGAAGCGACAAAACGATAAGAAGATAATTCACTTTTTTTAAATAGAATTATATGACCTTTTTCATATAATATGATTGTTCTAATTATTCTGCCTATAAAAATTAAGGTAGAGATATCAAAGATAGTATTAAGATAGAGATATCAAAAAATTAATAGTTTACGACATATTTAATATTTTGTCAAAATATGTCAAAATATGCCAAAATAAAATATAAAATACCTCGTAAACTATTGATTTTTTTATATCCTACCTTAATACTTTTAAATGTAGAATAATTAGAGGAATCATGTTAGGGATGCACCGAATATCCGAGAAATATCCCATACTCGGCCATCCTACACCTTTTTATTATCCAGCCGGAGAGTCGAATATCATTAATATTTGATAATATATCCTGCGGAAATTTTATATTAATAGTTTTCTTCATTTATGCAGAATTTTATTCTTTTCAACTGAATTTCTTGTACAGTTCATCTTTCCTCTTTTTTTGTTCACGTTGGAAAGATAAAGAAAATTATTATCGCTATTTTTCCTTTTTTTTGAAAGCTTTCTTCCAGATATCCGGCAGGATATCTGGGGAAATATCCGATTCAATCAGATAATTGGTCTACTACCAAATATCCGATTCAATCGGATAATTGGTCTACTGGATATCTAACCGGATATCGGATATCCGAAAAGAATTTGACGTCGGATATCCGTATCTGATATCCGATAATTTAACGATCCCGTGCAGCTAATATTAAGTAAAAAAATAATTCCATTTAAAAAAAAAAGAATGATCTTTGTGGTGCTTTCATCTGGAAAAAAATAACATGATCAAAATATGTTCCTCTTGAAATTCACTTTTGTCTGAAACGTTTTTTCGTATCTTCCATATTTTCCAAACTATTTGTTAAAATTAAATGAATCACTTTATATGTATATTATATATATATATTGTGTGTGTGTTGTGTTGTGTTGTGTGTTGTGTGTATAGGATAAGCAAAAATACTGAAACTCCCTTGAATATCGGAAAATATAAGTTTTTACAGAAAAGACAAAAGTTGTATGATTTACATAACTTTTTTAATAGGTTGCGTTCAGAATCATCATCCAGGTGCACACCCAGATTTTGTCTTATCCTTGTTTAAGTTAGTGAACAATTAGGATTAAGGTCTAGGTGCGATGATTCTGAACGTGGCTGTAGTCTTATTGGTTTGACCTTAGGTAGCGTCGCCAAGTGAAGATCAAATCGAATTTTTTTAAATAAAATTATTCTCATTTTTTATTGCATATTCTTGTAGATTATCTCTGCAGTGTTTTCAAAGCATTATAACAAAATATTTTTCCATTAACAACTTTTGAAACACTTTTTCGTAAAACTTACATTTTCCTAGATATTCCTAGATTTCGGTATTTTTGCCTTACCCTGTGTGTGTGTGTGTGTGTGTGTGTGTGTGTGTGTGTGTGTGTACATATATAAAGTATAATAATATGTATTATTTTTCTACATATATGAATATACATATTACATGTGTATATACATATATGTATATGCACGTATAACATGTATAAAGTATAATACTTGCAAAGCCAGCTTTAAATCCAGAGATTATCGGTGTATTATTGATCATATATGTCAATATATTATTATATTGTAAATAGTTTGTTTAATTGAGAAATAAAATTTTGCAGAAATATTAACTTAAAGAAATTCATTTCTGTCCTACATAATAATTAGGAAAAAATTAAACTCTATGATAATACTGTTATAAAAAATTAAACAAAATGTTAATGTAAAAATGTATGTGCGTGCGCGCGCGCGCGCGCGTGTGTGTGTCGTGTGTGCGTGTGTGTGTGCACGCGCAGAATGTCCGATAATTATTAAGCAGCACTTGTGGATAGATAGATCAAATTAAACTAAAACAGAATACAAGTGATTTATTACGCGCGCGGATTTTTATTTTTTTCAATATAGTAAATTTATGGAAAATAAGTTGCGTCTTGTCCGAGAACATTTTGATGAATGAGTCTTGTAAATAATTTTTCTGAATATACATATAAGGGGATTCCGAACTATAGTATGTAAAATTGAATAATACTAGCCTTCTCCACTTACTGTGCCACTTATTTTATACATCATATATAATCATGAATAAATAAACAATAATAATGATCTAATTGACAAAACATTAAGTTGTTTCAATTATATAAATTAATAAAATAAATTTATTATGTTTCCTATGATCTCTGGATTTATATAACAGATCCGATTTTACTCTTTCAAAAGATAGATTCGCTTCCAAATAACAGCATCCTTCCCTTTTTTTATTGCAAACGTCCACAAGCATTCAATATTGAGCAAATGAATATAATACGATCTTTCATAATACATCATATATTGTATACGAGAATTGGGAATTAATTTGTTACTTATAATAAAGTTACGACTAAAACCATACATAAAAAAGACTTAATCAGTAAAACATAAGCAATAAGCAAATTGACCAATCACAGTAAAGACCTTAATGTAAGCAGTAGCCAACATAATGATTTCTTTACTGTTTACATTTTATTGCTTAAGTTTTTTTTACCATGACTCTTAGAGTTACGTTTTTTAAATGACTGTAACTTAATTCCATAGAGCACAAAAGCTTGCAACATTTTCAATATTACTGCAATATTGCTAGAATAATACAAATGTACTATATGGGAATTGCATTTAACCTTGAGGAAGTTTTAACAGTCACTCGTTAAAAAATTATTTTAAAAAATATAGTAGTTTTTAATAAAAATAATAATATTTAAAAGCACAAGTTCTCTTAAAAAAAAGAATTTTTGTTTTTAAAGCAGAAAATTTGTGATTTTGTAACGACTGTATTTGTATTTTTTTTCAAAAAATTATTTTTGTAAGGATTATTCGGTCTGTTTCATTTTCGATGGTCTATCCTAGGCTCTATAATATTGCAAATAACCAAATATTTAGTATAATAAATAAAATAATTTAGTAATGTTAGAAATATACAATTTTCGTATTCAGAATAGCATAACTTTTTGTATAAAGTCACAAAAATTTATCAGAAAGGCATTGAAAAGTAAAGATTCGTTTTAAGTAACTAACTGCAACGTTCTACTTTTCAGAATTTGTAACTTTGTAACGATAACTAATTACTTTTTCAGAAAAACACTAGATTAGCTGGAACTGTAACTAATTACTTTTACAAAGTAATTTTCCCAATCCTGCGTATACACATATATATATACAATGCATATTGAAAGTTACAGAACGGCTAATTATCATAGAAAGTATTGGTATATTGGAAAATTATTTCATACAAAAGTTGTAGGATTTCAACAAATAAATCAAATGGAAATTTCCATTTTTTATTCTTGTAGTTAGGGCCCTATTTTGTAACTCTTAACGATATTGTTACATTGTCATTGCGCTTTTTATATACAGTAAAATAGCTGCGTAATTACAATTTAACAATATTAAAAGTCGTTAAGAATTACAGAATAGATCCCTAAGATTTCTTTAAAACACTACAATGATATTCCTTTTGATTAAGTATTTTGAATGAATTAACAAATTTAGATACCGGTGTTTTAAAGCATCTCACTATTTTGTTTTATCCAAATTGTTTTTATTTATAAATTTATAATTGGCATGTAATAAAAATTAACGTGTAATTTTTTGCTTCTGGTGATTCAATAGCTTAATAGGCTATGGTGACTCAGTAGCCTTAATATTATCTAATCGGACACTTTGAACTTTGTTCAGATGTCGACTCATATCTTGAAAAATACTTAACCAAAAGAAGTTTATTTTAAAAAAGTCTTGATGTCAGTTACATGAATATTAGTAAAACGTGGGAATTTCTATTAAAAATTTCAAAGTTAACTTTGAAAATTTCTCCATACTTACGCTCGAGATCAAATAGCTGTTTGCTATTGCTGTTTGATACATTTGTTGAAACTGTATTATGTAATATTTGTATGAAACATTTTTCCACTATATATATATATATATAGATTTCAGAACTTTTGACATGCACTGTATGTGTGTGAAATTATGTGTTTCGCACGCGCTCGTGTATCCTGTGTATAATTGTAAATGTATATGCATTTTAAAATTATAATTTTTCGCACACACATGTATACAATTGTACGTTTTTTTGTTTCTACATTTGATGCAGTTTGAGCAATGGTCAATTCCGTCGAGTCGATTAATGCTTTGGTTACAAATAATTTTGTTTACAATAATGCTGTAGCTGACATCAATATTTTCAATTAGTATAAATGAATATGTTAACCCTCAGTAGGTGTCATATCTTTATAATATTTTGCTAAATAAAAAGATTAAATTTGAGATGTTAGAAACCGCAAACATCTATATACTTCATTTTTATTATTAACTTTTACACGTTTACACGATTTCATTAAAAATAATCATCAAGATTAAAAAATAATAGAGATTAAAAAAATTAATTTACTTGAGAGAATAAGACATACATCATTACTTATTATATATGTATATAGACATTAGATAAGAAAATCTTATACTATACTTATCATTACTTTATTCTATCGTGTAAAAGAATATGAAAAAGGTATATTAATTTTTAAAAAGATATAATTTTATATTATATTTTATTATTATTTTTAATGTTCTATAGTGCCCAA
Organism: Acromyrmex echinatior; assembly: GCF_000204515.1. Next base: position 51,094 of record NW_011627161.1, read on the forward strand.
GTTATTATACTGTATTTATCTACTGAGGATTAAAATATAAAAAAATCAACAATTATACATCGTATTGTTTAATTTCTCTGTGAACTAATTAAAAAATTTAGATGAAATTTATTTTATTTCTTTTCTTTTCTTGATGACCATTTCATTCAATGCTAAGAGAATTTCTATCGAAATGGTTCTATCAAAAATTCTTGAACAATAAACAATATTAAATGACATTAAATGACTCAATATCCAAAATTTTGAAAGAGATATTTTTGCTGAAAAAATATAGAATTTTTTTTCAATAAATTTCTGTTTTCAAGACATATAATGTTTATATCTTGAAAAATATTGGCTTATGACAGAGATATCTAGAAATTAATTTTAAATTAATAAAATATGCTTAAGAGCTGGTCTTGGGCCATGCTATCTTGGCATCGATTCGCTTATAGGCAAAAAGGCAGTGAGAGAGTTCCTGTGGACATTCATGATCTCCGAGCAACGTTTCTAAAACAATTTCCGGCAAAAAGTAAATTATTACAAATTAATTAAGTATATTATAATTTAAAAATAATTATTATACAAAATATTATACAATTAACTAATCATTATTAATGACTAGTTGACAAATATTATCAATAATTAATGCAATAATTATATTTATATTAACATTGTAAGAATAATGATAAAAATAGATGTGTAACAAACGAGACCAAACGTACATTTTCTAATTGCAAGATATATTTAAATGCAAAAATTATTATCAATAATTAAAATAAGATAAGAATGTTTATTTGATTATCTCATTTATAAATTTTTCTTGCTCAAAAAAATCTTTCCTATAATGTTTTATATTAAACGAAAAATATAATTTTATACATGGTTCAACTTCTATATGGAATTTTCAGTGGTCCTAATACATTTATAAATTGATAAAATTTATTTAATAAGTTAATAAAATTTATTTATTTATTCATTATCGATTTATTAACTTACATTTATTTGATTGTAAATTATTTAATATGCAGGAAAAAAAATTAAAAAGATAATTAAAATTCGAAGCCTCCAGTATTTTAGCCACTTGTCTGTATATTTGATCATAGACCAATGTTTATTGTATATTTACCTATATTTAAGGCCATCTTAAGTAGTCTTATAAGACACCATAAACCACACAGAACTGTATTAGAATTTTAAGGCATTTACTTAAAATGATTTTGAATTAAAGATGGACTATATGAATATCAGCCTTAGATATCTAAATTGCTGATGTTCCACATCAAAATATTCTCTTTTAATTATCACCAAGAGATAATTAGAATCGAAAATATGAGATCTTTATTTTTAATTAGCTCTTAACACGGGTAATGTAAATGCGCAATAATTTTCCCTTGAACATAGTGGCATTTAATTGTCTAGAATATTGTGATGTAAGATAGGATATTAACAATCTAGATATCTTTGATCGATATTCACAGTCAATGTTCTTATATTTAAGATTAACTATTAAATTATAAAAACTATTAAACTATTAAATTAATCTTAAGATATCATGAAACAATTATTCATTATAGTGATTCCGCGGATTAGTAATTTCTTAAAATTTTTTTTAATTTTGCACTTTTTAATTTTTGCTTTTTATAATTTTTGCTTCTCAATAATGCTCTGGAAATTAGAATTTTGTAACAAAGGATTTTTTTATTATAAAATTAATCGAGATATAAATAAGATATAAATATCGAGATATAATTTGATTACTATTTTGTGTAAAAGTTCATAACTCTATTGCTAATAATGTTAGCTGAATTCTTTTTTTAATTTACGGAAAAATATTGTAGATTATGAGAAAATGATGAACAATGAATGATTACAAAAACATTTCGTTTTCAATTTGTTTATTTAATGATAAACTTTTTAAAAATTCTTTAAACTATCAGATAAAGAATCGAAAAAATATATTTAAAAAATTTTTTATTTTCAAGAATAGCAGTTAAGTAATGTCGGAAATCCATTCAAGGAATCAAGAAGCAAAGTGATGTGCAATTTTCTGTGTCACAAGCGACCTTTTTCATTCATCCGAACAATATGCCAATGATGTATTCCATTAACTTATGCAAAACTGAGATTATTTACCAAATGGCAACACAAATACTGCTATAAGCTCATTTCGCATCGTTATGCCAACTCCTTTCATTCACTTTAAAGGCCAATTATAGTTCGCTGGGTACTTATTCTTTCTTCAGAGATTGATACAAATTTCGAATTGAATAATGTAATGTTTTTTTCATATATAGTAATAAACGAATAATTATTTAAAAATTTTTCCTTAACAAGTACATCCATTGTACACGTATGCCAATTGGTCTCCTGTTGTCTCTAACATCGTTATAGTAAAGTGGGTCTTCAACTGAATATTGTGATGCCTACAAAATCTGTGATGAACTTTCGGACTAAAATTAGGCTAATATACAACATAATACAGTGTAATTTTATAATAATAATAACGCAACAGTTATATAACTGTTATATAACATCTTAAGTTACATGTTACCAATGAAACTGCAAAAAACTGAGTAAAAAATTCAATTAACATGGACGTAGTTATGCAATGATCTGTGAGCGGAAAATCCATTAATGTGGATGTAGAATGTTACGCATACAATAAATTAAGTAGATAAAAATTCAATATCGCTATCGAAAAAGAGAGAGAGAGAGAGAGAGAAAGAGAAAATTTTTTTTCAGAAAAAATTTACCACTTTCACCCAATATGGCAATCACTTGCACCCTTCTTAGGGGGGAATCTTATAATCTGGATATATAAAGTACATAACAATTTTAAACAATGATTTCTTGTAAATTATTGCGCATTGACAACAGTTTCTCTACTGTAAATTAGTGAGAGAAGAATAGTATAACATATTAAAAAAGTTTAATAATGTCAAAACTTGATCTTCTCTATGAAAGTAATACAAACAGTTCCGTTGTCATTACTTTCCGGACGTTAAGTTGAACCATATATATGATCTATGATGTAATATCTGTCATATTAAATTAATTTTTACATTAAATACACTTACCTTCTCCTTGTACCAGTTTAAAAAGCCCATAATCCTGAGGATTTGTGCATCTAATCTTATGCGCAAGAATACGGCAAATTTCCTTAGTATTCATGTTGGGTCTTACTGGAAGTGTTCTAGTATTTAAGGAACCATGCAATTCATCTGGTACTAAAATCCGCAGTACAGGTGAACAATCCGGCGTTCCACATCCCTAAAAAAAAATGATATCTTCATAAAAATATCGAATTGAATTTGATAAATATTTTCATAAATTTTCTTTAAAAACTCAATTTTATTTATATAATAATTAAAAATAGTATTTCAGTACTAACAAGAAAAGATACAAAGATATCTCTCACCAATTTAATAAAATTTAATGATTTTTTGTAGAGGAAATAAGAATATTTGATATGAACAACGTTTTCCTTATATTTTTCACTAAATTTTCAAGATACAAATATAATAACTATCACATTATTTTTATTTAGATGCTTTTTATTTAAAAATGTAGCTGCTTCCAATATCGAACTTTCTGTTTAAGAACTCAAGTCCGAAATAATAATTTTAAGCGAATTACATTGCCTCAATTTTTAATATTTATCTCAACTCACACTTGTTACTTTTTAATGTGTTCTTAGAAGAAGTAAGTTCTAATCGCATATTACATGCTATATCCAATTTTTGAAATCATATAAAACATTTTATTTTAAGGCAATGATAGGAGATTAATTGCTCTTATATGACTTTACGTTTAAATAGATGTTATAATAATTATTTATTATTTATATTAACATAATCCGATTCATAAGAGATATACAATTAACAATATTTATTACTTACGTTTAATGGAGACGTGGTGCTCTGATTGGATTTAAAGGTCTTTAAAACGTGCACTGCGCTCGACAATGTTGTCAAGTAATAGCCACCTTCGCCACTCAAAAGAGAAGCATGTAGCAAACCCCACATGTACTCAGCTTCGACCTCCGCGTCCACAACTTTTCCACGTACTAAAACCCAGATTACCAACGGTAAAAGATCGTCGGCGCTCAGTCTAATATGCTTGCCCAAGTTAGCTTCCTTCACCTACAAAATTACAATTAAGGGGATCTATAGTCTGTTCTACGATCAAACGTTTATAACTTCATGTCGCAATTACTTTTTTCCTTTTTTAGATTTGAAAATCATTTTCCGGGATTAAAGTATACACAACAATACATATTTGTGCGGTGGAGTTTATACCGAATACAAAAAGAAATTGTTTAAATTCAGATTTTTTTTTACCATTTATTTCTTATAATGTGTTGAAAATAGATTCGGCTACTACCAATAAAAGAAGTAAAGCATTATAAAAATTACTAGTGCTGCGTTTTGTATCTCTTATCAGTAAATACCAGTAAATTAGTTAATGTTGTAAAAATTTTAAGTATTACGTTCTATCATGTAATACATAATGCATAATACATTATAAAGTATATTTCTATATAGCATAACATATTCAGTAATTTGTATAAAAATAACAGTAAGATAAAAGTAACAAAAAGATTGACAAATATTAAAAATATTTTCGAAAATTGTTATTGCTTACGTTTCTATAAACAATAATATGTGAAGAAAATTTTGGAAAAACTTACGGAATTGAAAATAGCTGAGATGGCTGCTAATAAATGTTCTAATTTATCAAGTGGAGAATCGGCTCTCTGCAATCGCTCGATGCATTTAAGAATTCGCTCCAGATTCTCTTCAGAAGGGGGTATAATCTTCGACTATATACGTAAAATAATTGAAATTTAATAAGGTCAATCCTTCTTTTTCACAATATAATATAAATTTTATGAATTTCATGAAGCTATTCTGGCGTTTCTAAAGTTCTCTTATATTTCTTGATATAAATGTGTTGTACGTAATAGATCCATAATTTACTCACCTGAACACCGAGATCGTGAATTGTCTTGCCCTGGGCATGCTGAATGTTTTCTGCTAAGGTTTGCAGCGCTCCACTGGCGAAATAATGTTCATTGAACAGTCGGCACACATGTTCTCGAAGGGGTCGCACCACCAGACCCATCATTACATCTTCAAGAATCGCATCAAGATTCAAAAACTCGTTCGGTCGTAATTTCAATCGCTCTTTTTCTACCTCCTTTTCGAATTCACGTTCGCCATGTTTTACCAGATAATTTTTCATACCCGACATAAACTGACGCATATTGCGCATTACCACATGCGGAATCGCTTCCTTGCTCTCTCGCGTGCATTGAATGAAATTATCGATATTCTGCGAGAAAGTTGTAGTTTTATCTGCTGCAAGTTGAAGAGCATAAGTTCTAATAGACGCCCCAGTCGCATTTAGCTGATCACGATTTTTTGAAAGCACTTGTACTCGTGGTGGTACTGTAAAAGATTTCGTTAAGTTTAGAATTTCTTGAAAGAAAATATAAGTCATATTTATAATATTTTAATATATAATTAAAAGATTTATGTTAAATTTCATTGAATATATTTTACGTGTCCCAAACGATGTATTCAAATTTTTGTATTAATTTAATACAAAATAAATATGTCATATAAAGTAATACAATATTATGTAAAAATTAATATAGAAAATGTAACACAGAAAAGGTAGCAATTGAGAATTTGACGCAATTTAAAAATAAACTTTCCTTGATAGAATTATAGTAGTACATTCTATTAAAACATACCAATAAATTCCCAGCTAGAATCTATCGCCCAAGAAGTGTCATTAAACACCTTGGTCCTGATCTTTGGTGGTTGGATAGGCTTCGCCCGAGGAATCTTTTTTGTCTCCTTAGTTTGAGTCAATCTATTCGCTAGATTATCGACTGACGACGATATTAATGGCGTCTTGTCTTCTATTTCTTCGGATGGTTCCTCCCAGCAATTAATAGGATGTAATTGATTAGCATTATTCCCTGTCGGAATTTGTAACCAACTTGGTTCGCTATGTCGGTAATTGTTCGCCGAATTATTTTTGATTGGTCGTCTTCTCGGAATTATAATGACGTTTTGAACAATAGTATCAGCTGGTTCCGCATAGAAAGGACTGCTCTGTTTACATTCGGGAGTTTGAGGACTGTTGCTCTCTGACTTCGTTAAAACAAGACCCAATTTGTTTCTTGGAGGTGACATCATACTGGGACTATTCAATGAGTTGGCACTGCCTGCAAAAAAGATTTTTTTTTAATCTTTAAACAAACAATTTTTAATATTATAAGTTTCGGTAATTGAAAGAAAAGAACATTATTAATTTTAATATTTTTCCACATAATATTCTTTATCATTAAATAAAATTCAAGAAAATAACGAATAAAAATAAATATTATACTTGCTTTAATAATTCTTGAATATTAAAATCTTATTAATGTAATTGATAAAAATATGCAAAATTTTTGGAAAATTAACGATTTGACTGAAACTTAGCACAAACATTTCTTATTAGAGTGTCTACATATTCACATCAAAGTTTACGCCAAATATATCAAACCATAGAGGGCATATGATATATTCAAAAATTAACTGAAGAAGGCAAGTGGGTTTTCGAAACTGTGAGTATTTAGACCTCCTAAGGAGTTTTTGTGCAAAGTTGAGTCAAACTCTATGTTTGCAAAATTTATTCTATTTCAAATGGTCTTTTTTTATACAATTATAAATTCTTTTTATTTGAATTGACTTTAATATTAAGCTACCGTTTGATACAAATCTTTTATATAATAATCTAATAGACTCTTACAAACTCTAGATAGCAGATCAGGTTGTTTTCCTATATTAGTCTCTTCTGGCGAGTTCTGTTCAGGACTCTTCATCTCCAGAATAGGTTTAAAACTACTAAATTCTGAATTCATTTTTTCTTTGTATCCCATTTTATCATTTTTTAGGATAAATCCGTCATTCTTTAGAATCATTTGTTCTTGTACTGGAAATTTTTCAGTGATAAGACTTTCGGATTCTTTGGGACTCATCAAACGGTCATTTGAATTTTTCATACAATTCTGCGAAATGCAGGCGACACTGTTATTTTTCAATTTGTCATTCCAGGTCGATTGTGTCGATTGGTCAGTCGTGTTCCAGATGTCTTCATAATCGGAAATCTTATCGGCTGGTGAACTACAGTAATATGAGTTCAAGATGTCCGATTCTTGATAATGTTGAGAGTTTTTCCGGTTCTCGCGATCTCGTCGCTTTTTTGATTTGCTAGTGCTAGAAGGAGTAATTGGAGAGAGCACATTGGGTGTTTTTGGTATCAGCTTCGAAGTAGGGGATAAAACTGGAGTGATAGGCGAAAGAGGTGATTTAATGGAAAAATTGGAATTGAGAGATTTATCAGATTGAGGACTCAATAGTGACGTGTTCGGATCCGATGGTGTGTTTTGCTGTTGACAAACAGAGAAAGAGACAGAGAGAAAGAGAGATGAAATGGTTGCAACTATTTCAATGGAATAAAGATAAATGATTTATTCTTTAGTTATTAATTACCTTAATTTATAGCAATAACAATAATCAACATAAGACACATTGCATTCTAATAAATATACATAAAATATGTGTATCTGTAAATTAGATACAATTAATTACATTAAAAGTTTAAAATTAAATAGAAGATATGAAATAAAATAAAAACACGTCGACATAAAAAATGAGCATATTATAAAAAAATTTATTATACTAAATTAAATGAAAATTTATTATACTAAATTAAATAAAAATGGAAATTCGAGAAGTTCACTAATTGAATGAAAAAACTCATATTAAAAGTCTTAGGATCTAATAATAAGCATCTTCAAAATACTATAAATAATTTATTACAAAAAATATCACTTCAGCCGGAATTCAAATCTGGATTTCCCGAATTTCATATAGCGTTTTACCAATTTGATCGAGACATGTGGTGATATTAATCATAATAACCAGAATATGTAAGAAAAATGTGTGTTTTAGACGACGTAAATAAACAATATTAAGTGAAAATAGATCAAAAAATTCAAAAAAATAAATGAAGAAAATCATATTCAGTGTCAAGGCAAGTTCAATTTAAGTCTACTTTTCAAGATTAATAATCGACACACAGTTTGCTTGAACTGAAAATTGTAAACATTCATGCAATATATTATTAGACACTGATCTTGACTGAATATGACCTTCACTTATTCGTTATTATATTATAATTACATATTTTTAAATTAGAAACGGTGTGTTATTAAATTAAAAACTTGTTAAAAACGATTTTAATAATTATAAAATTTTATAGAAGAATGCGCTTTTTAAAATTTACCTGTGAAGTGTTCAAATTGCTGCCTTGGTTTATATTGAATGTCACCGTCGTAGTTACAGTAAAGTTATTCTGATTCTGACTAATGCCAGATTTGGCCCATCTTGGTGGAGGCGGTGGCGGTGTCTTCATATTTTGCCTAGCTCCTTGATTCTCAGTAATGATATTCCTACTATCCGCTAATTCTGGTGATGTGAGGCACGATAGGTTATTTTGATGAAAAGTCGAAATAGATGTGAACTTCCTTGAACTCTTAGTAAATTCAACTGTTGTCAATTTTGGTGTATCCAGACTTTTCAAATTATCAAAATTCCTAGTGTCCTGTCTAGGATTCAAAATATTATTTTCCACATTATAAATCACCGGCGAAGGACAACGCACACTTTGCACAAGATTTGGCGAGATTAATTTATGAGATAGTTTGTCATCTGATGATAAAATTCGATCTCTTTTGGTATTATTCAAAGGTTCGTTGAAGGTTGTCAGATCGAGAGTGTTCGGCGGAGTTGGACGCGGCTGACGTGGCAATGATGATACAAATTTCGAGGTGATCGCATTGACAGTATTCGTCGGAGAAGGGGTATCTACATAAAAAAAATTTATTAAATAAATTAGATTGAAACCATTTTAGAATTTTTTTATGGAAAAATTTTTTGTCCTGCCTTTGATTTTTAAAAACTACAATAACTTCAAATATAAATCGGAGATAATAGTAAGAAGAATTTGTATTAAGTATCGCAATCAATATCGATTATTGCTTTCTTTTAAACTTAATTATTTATTACTTCTTTATCATTATACTATAATTACATTCATTTTTATAGTATACTAAATTATTCATTTCTTTACCATATTATCATTTCTTTATAACATTATCTTACAGACAGGATTTTCAAATCTATCTTGTACCTATATTGTTTAATTTTTGATATTGTAGTTCAAAAAATAATTTATCGACCTGTGCATACTTATATATACACAAATGATTGTGTTACGTTTAATATATTATATTTATTTTTTTTAAATGTGAAATTGTGTATAAGTGTGTATGTATAGTGCAAAATATATTTAAAAGTATTAAAATATTATTCGTTTATACATAAGTTGACACACACACACACGCGCGCGCGCGCGCGCGCACACACACACACAATTAAATATGGAATCAGAAAATAGAATCAATAATTTTGTACATTTAAAATAAAAAAAATCTTAGATTAAAATAATAAAAAATAAAGTCATCAAATTTCAATTAAAAAATAAAACTTTTAATAATAATCACTATGTGAATAATTCAAAACATGCTATAAAAATAGAAGAAAAATAGAATGTCAATATCTTACGTATATTGTGGAATAATATTGGAGCCAGATTAAGCACTATATTTTCCGTGGTCGGCGTATTCACGTTATTGTTCTTGTTAATATGGCTATTGTTATCTGCAGAAAAAGATTGTTATAAATATTTTTGTTTATAATTTTTGCTTAGCTTTGGAAGCTATTTGAGAGTAAATCTTTAACACGCATTTAATTAATAAACTAAATAAAAATAGCAAATATTTAATTTATAATAAAACTTATAATTATTTAAAAATCACTTTTTATATTAGAAAATTATTTTAATTTTAATTTTTAATTTTCCCTTTTAAAGAATATTTTTTAAAATATTTTTTTAATCTTATTTATTTTAAAATTATTTATGCGAATTATTATTAGAAAAAACTCACCCCCATGAAAACTACAAAGACTAGACGTATTGCTGCTACTGCTTTCTGGTTGCTTCGGATTCGCCATTGGATATCGCCAAAATTCTTGGCCCAGCAATGCCAGCGATGATAACTGTTGTCTATTTTTTGCCTCTCGCATTGCTCTCGGTAAAGTCAATTGCACTGGCAATTCATCACTGCTTGTCAATCAGAAGTAAATACAGATAAACTCAAATTTGCCGGATTAGATTTGTGGTATATGAGTACACACGGAATTGTTTTAGCTCTAAAGATCCAAGTTTGATCGTTTAGTCTTGTTTGACTGTGTGAGTTGTTATTTATTATTTAAGTTAATAATACTCTTTACACAAATATTATATATAACGATCTCGTGAATCATTCATGTTTCAAAATCATTTTCATGTTTATCAATGATAAACATGATTTAAAAAGAATTCAATAGTGGTACCTTTTATTACTTTTGAATAAAAAATAATTAAAATCACGATTTGTAATGAATGAATTTTATAGATGTGAGATTATAAGTATAAAAAAAGATGATAGTTTGTCACATAAACATATCAATGATTTGTTATTTCTGGGGTGGAAATCCATGTATAAATAAAAAAGAGAAAAGAAAAACACTTACCAACATTGTGAGTAGTGCGCAATCAGCGAGGGGATATTTTCAAATCTATTCTCGCTCGTTTCCAAACTTAGTTTGCCTTTGTTGGCTTGGATCAGGTAATGTTCAATGTAGGGTCCTTTTCCCACAGGCAATCTCACTGAGAGAGCCATTGTGTTGCCTTGGCTTGATTGTCGCACCACGAAATTCTGCAGCAAAGAAAATGTTTAAATAAACAATGATTAAGAACACACACAACAGAAGAAATATTAGGAATAGAAGTAAATATTAAATATTAAAGATATAGAAAAGTATAGAAATAGAAATTAAACATTATGTTTAATCTCTATTTCTTTCATTTCTCTAATATGAGGCATTATTTATTAAGGGATGCACCTAAATTTTCAAAATTTGAATTCCGCGCACATATCGGTCTCTCGTGATTGATTGATAAGTCATATCCCTCATCCTTTGCTATTTATGCGCAATAGCTCACCTTGCGTCTTTTCACCATGCTAGAATGTATGGATAAAGTGCTTCCCCCTCCCTCCCCCCTTTCACCATTGTCTCTATTATATCGTTCCATAACTTCTCTATAAGTACGAGATTTGACAATCATTTTTTATTAGATTGTCATAACGCGCTGTCATAAGACCATACTTTTAAAGCACGATGTATGATAAAAATCAATCTTTTATATAAAACCCGCTATATCGTGTTGTATACATATATAGGGCGAGTTTTTTAATCCATCACATTGATGAATCGCATTGTGCACAAATGTATAAATTTTGTTCCGTAAAATTGCATTTACGCATAATGCAAGTGATCAATCGATGGATTAGAAAACTCAGCTAGGTAATGGTAAACATGGCAAATAGAAAAATGAACAACGATAATCTAGAATTTCATGAAACAAATGAAATGTACAAATTTTTTAAGAAACAACAATTTTATATTTAGTTTTTTATATTTATTTTTCTACAATACACAAATTGAATCTTTCTTTTGATAAGAAAGTTTTTATTTATTAGATTCGAGGAACAAATAGATGATTTATATTTATATCCTTTATAATTATGATATCACGCATAATTAGATTCAGCGATCTCAAAAACTATAATACTGAAATCATAATAGAAATCTAACGAACTTTTTTACACATCACACATAGGCTCACGACAATAGTAGTACTCAGCAAACGAGAATAAATTAAAATGGATTGAAATTTTTTTCTATCCGAATGCGTATTTTAAATAGCAAATACTTTTTTTGGATGCAATTGGATTGAAAAACTGTATTTCCTCTTCAAAATTTTGAATTGAACAGTATTCACAATGCACAAAAAAACTAATATTATTTTTAGATTGAAAGGCATAGAGATATGCTCCATGCAATTCCTATAAATGAATAAAAATGTATTCAAGATTGAAAAGCATTCATTTTAACATTTGTGAAATATTTCTGAAAATTTGAATCCATTTCAATTCATTTCAATCCACTCTCGTTTGCTAGGTAAATCTCATTTTCACTGTGTTCACTGTGAAGAAGTTAAATCGTCAAATCGGTGCCACTCGTTATTCTTGTACATAAATAATTATCAGAATAAAATTAAGAATGAATAAATGTTAAAAGTAAGAATTTATTGACTTCTAATATATAATAATAAGAATAGAGAAGTTCTCTGATCTCTATCAAATCCTACACTTACCCCTTCCTCTTTGCCCTGTAACAAATGAAAGGCCCCGGCTCTCTGGATATCCGGCAAAAACCAGATTGGGTGAGAGCGTATAAGCCTTTCAATTAGGGAAATATCGCAAGCCACTTCACTGCCAGAATCTTCCATAGATCTTGAAGATACTTCGGAAGTAGCCGATTCTTCTGATAACGATTCTTCGCTCTAATAAGAAAAAATGTTATCATATTAATATAATGTAAATAAAATAATAACTTTATTATATATCAGAATAGACTAAACATGTAGCTTTATAAAAAAAATATATTAAAGTTAAAAGATTGCAGAATTTTGTGCGAAATATGTCCTTTTAAACAGATTTTTTCAAATATTCTTTATTTATATTCTTTATTTATGACTGCCTAAATAAATGCTATTTATTAAGATTAAATGTTGTTAGGAAAAAAAAGAGAAATTAAATACGTCGTATTTCATGTTAAGCGTTCTTTTAAATATCGTAGTCACATTCAATTATTTATTGTCAGTTTTTTTTTCTTTCTTCTAAATTATCAACAAGGATGCGTTTCAAAATCAACTTTGATCAACTTTGGAAGTTATAAAATTGAAGAAAGTATAAGTTAACTAAGGTGTACACACTTTAGAACGTATAAGCTACGTTTTACATATGTGTTGCGCATCATGGCAGTAGCAATAAATAAACGCTCCTCCTCAAAATATGTAAATCTCTTTTATTGTTTCAAACTATGGATTCTAATTCACTTACCAGACATTGCAAAGATAAATAAGTAAACAAGTTAATTATTTGCAAAATAGTTGTTTGTATGTGTTTACAGGTCAGTAAATATCAATATCAATATGTTTATAAATTTATAATCTTGAAAGTAACATGAAAGTAATATTAAGTTACTTTCATGTTACTTTCAAGATTATAAATATTAAGTTATTTTCACAAAATAACTATAAATAATAAGTAGACAATTAACTTGTCTACTTATTTATCTTCGCAATGTTTGGCAAGTGAATTAGAATCCATAGTTTGAAACAATAAAAGAGATTTACATATTTTGACAAGGAGCGTTTATTTATTTCTTTGGTTCATTTTATTTTCCATTTCTATGCGAAAAAGAGGAAAACATAAACTTAAACCATATTGTATACTTATGTATATTCAAAATGGATTAAATTTTATTCTTTCTTAAAATTTTTACTGCATCCATGTAAATATTTGAAAAAGTCTCATACTTTTTCTAATATTGAGAAATATTAACTTTTTTGAATTTGACGATCAATTTTTAATTTTGGACTTTAAAAAAATAAATAAAAACTCATAAATCGTATGTATGCCATATAGTGTCGATTACCTTAAGCGCATTAATAATGGAAAAATAATTCGGACATTACAACTTACAATTGAGAAAACGTACTTTTTTTTATATCGTCTTTTCTAACAGCTTACCTGTACATGATGTAGCTGCATCGGTTGATGTTGCAGCGAATTTGACGGTGGAGTGCTCGGTGAGATCACTTGAACAGTCTCGTGCTGTTGCAGATACGGTTCTAGGAAGACATCATTCCTACAACAACAAAAAAGAGAGAAAAAAAATTACAATTTGTCACTTATTTAAATTGCTTTACGACGTAGAAATAGTCATGTTATGGAAACAGCATAAAGTAATATTTTTTCCGTGTTGAAAAGTCCCTTTCTTCACTGCTCATATACCCAAGCAGAATAAGACATTATAATATCAAAATGATGACTTCAAAATATTATTTAATATGATTCATTTTAACGTCATTTTGACATTACCGATGATGCCGATGCGCTACACTCTTCCCACATATCTATACTGCCTATATGCGTAAGCTAATAATTTTCTTTCATTGAATAGAAATATGTATTATTCTTTTATCAATAAAACAATGAACAGATAATAGAAATAGTGTAAAAATTAAGGATTTCTTAAAGAAAAAGTACATTTTATTTTTTCTCCAAAAGAATGATTTTTTTAAATTCCCGCATTGTGCTTTGCCGTTAGATAGTGACCCAATATTATCTCCTATAAAGTTCTATATTACCAAAGTAGCGCATTCTTTTTATCTGTGTCGAAATGCCGACAACCTTCCTATTGACTATTTCGATCGTCATTTCGATTTAGTTGTCTGTAGTTCAATAAGTGCTTAATATTATTGATATAGGGTATAGTAGGTCGAAAATAGAGGTCTTATGCGCTATTTTGGTATATGTAGAGCTTTAATCTCCTAACTTTAGCATTGGCTGCGTTCAGCGGACTCAACAATTGAGTGAGCACTCGCTGCTATTGATATATTCTTCCAGATCTAAAATGCTGATTGGATGATCTAAAAGAACCAATAACAGCGAGCGTTCACTCAACGATTGAGTCCGCTGAACGCAGCCATTGGGTACATTCAGTACTATGACCGCTCACTGAGCGCTCAGTGAGCTTTTGTATCTGTTTGATCTATGTTTTTAAATCTAACGGAATATGCCAATCAAAAGCAAGAACTCACTGAGCGCTCAGTGAGCAATTGTAGTACTGAATACATCCATTAACTCATGTCCGTGTACATACATACGAGTATATGCTGGATTCAGTAGGTGCATTCAAAATAACAACCGTTCACTGAACATTCAGTGAGCTCTTACACCTGATTGGCATATTCCATTAGATCCTAAAATATAAATCAATCAAATGAAAGAACTCATTGAGCGGTCAATGAGCGGTTGTCGTTCTGAATGCACCAAATATGAATCCAGCAATACGTACGTTCGCGTATGCGTCATATCGGTCGTGTACCAACCTATATGATACTCTATACATGTTGCTGCTTGGGACTGCGTGCTGCTTAGGACTGCTGTCTCGCATCACTGTAGCGACTTCCTAAAGTGTTGCACTTTATGAGCGAATCAAATTTTATATAAAGCCTTCAGTTCATCAACTTCAAAATGAGTAACGGGAAAAGGAAAATCTTAGTGAGAAAATCTCAGTGCAGAAAGCGTGCTAACGAATCTTTGGAGAAAAACAATGAAGAAATTAAAAAAGCAATTCATTTTTTGTTATTAAATCAGAAGAAAATAAAAGTAACTAAGAAAATGAATCTAGTCTTTCTCCCCCAAGTGCCAATACAGTATTTGTAAATCTTCGCTTCCTGAAACTTCTGAAGCTTCTTACGGTGCAAATGCAGATATTCTTCAAGCAACGTTTATCGCTCAAGAACTTAAGCAATAAAAGCTATCTGAGCCAAAATGACTCCAAAATGATGATTAAAAATCATTTTTCAATCATTTTCGATTCATTTTAATGTCATTTTGACGTTATCGTGACTTGTTGTTCTGCTTGGGAACTGAATGGATAATTAATGATCGCACGAGGAAATATTTAGCAATTCACGGCATGAAACAAAACGCACCTGTAGATTTTGTTCACAATAATAAGCATGTGTACAAGACCAGAGAACACGCTACTTATCAAATCATTGTTTAAACGTCATCTTTTAAATAGTAAAAAAAGCCTTCGTCACTGACTAATTTACTCTCAATTGATAGAGTGTATGGACTATGTCTTGCATTTGGAGCATCTCAATTTAATAACAAAAAAAGATTTAACGATTAGAAAAATGTGTTTAGTCGGATAGCATCTCGTGAAAATCCATGGGGTCATAAATTATCCATATTAAATTTTAGAAAAAGGGAAAATATTGGTAGTCGCTTAGATCGAAAACTGACAGTTCAACTCGATAAAAAAAAAAAGTATATTTGAGAAATGTATTAAATCGCGTAGTGACAACTGTAAAAGCTCTTACTTCGCGTCTTTCTTTCAGAAGATGCGATGAAAAATTTGAATCCCTACAGAATGGAAATTATCTAATATCATTAGAACTAATTGCAGAATTTGATCCATTTTGGACTGATCATATTTCTCGATAAGGCAATTCAGACAGTAGTCACATCAATTACTTCTTTTCTACTATTTGCGAAGAATTTATTCAGTTAATGGTGAATAAAGTCACAAATTCAATTGCTGCTGAGATGAAATCAGGAAAATATTTTTTTCGATTATTGTCGATTCTACGCCCGACATATTACACGTCGATTAACGTTCGTCTTCCGATATGGACTAGATGATGGTTCACCGGGTTCATCTACTGAGCGCTTCCTCGAATTTATTCTGAACACCGGCCATTCAGCAAAGACAATGGCAGTAACTGACACATTAAATAAATTCGAAATTGGCATAGCGAACTGTCGAAGACAATCTTACGACATGCTGTTAATATGTCAGATGGTTATAACGGATTGCAAGCAAATTAAAAAGCTTAGCAAGTTTAAAAAACGACATAATGCATATTAGCGATTTCACAGAAAATTCGCTTTCGTCATCAACCTATCCTTCTTAAGTCCAGCTGAAATACAAAAAAAAGCAGTCGGTTTGCAGAAAATATATCTGTCCGATCTCAAAGGAAATTTTGCCGATGAATGCCTTCATTTTTGATGCACACTGTTCCTTGAATTGTGAAAATTCAGAAACAGCTTTGAAACGTGAAAATGAATGAATTCAGAAGCACGTTGCAGTGGTATAAAAAACAAAATATTCAATCAAACCGGATTAACCAATTAATTAAAATATCTTTTATGAATATCGCAACGTGGAATGATACACACAGAAAGTTAGGAGTTAATACATGTAAATATAAAACAGTATCGCGAGAGAAAGTATCACGAGAGAACAAAATGGCTACTCTCTATCGATAGTGTCGATAGATCGGCAAGAGCGGGAAATTTAATATCCAATAATATTTCTGCCGAAATTAATGGCAACCGAACGTGAATCATTCTCGGAAGATTAGTCGAAATATCTATCTATATCTCACATTCTTGCTCTTTTTATAAAACGATTTACCTTTTAACACCAATTTCTGCATAGCGACTTCTGTTAACTGTTCGTGTTGCCACCATGTTTCGGCCGTCGCCATTGTCGGGATTCGTGTACAATGTCAGTATATCACTGTTGTTAATGTTGCCGATGATTGGCGGTAACATTATGGTAAGAATCCACAATCGAATTTCTCACGATTGAACGACGATGATCAGCATTTTATAGACGCACTGATGCAAGATTCAACCTTTTGGAATTCTTTAGAAAAAACAGATTCTGTTTGATTACTCGATTGGGCTTCAAAATGAATGAAAATTGATCTATGGAGATATGAACAGTTAAGTCGTGAAATATCGGTTGCAAATTGTTAATTCATTTTTAATAATTGATAGTTTATTTGCCAAGAGAATTTTATTATGAGAAAAATAATCTTAGTAATGTACATAATCTTTGTTAAAAGTAATTTATAATTTCTAAATGTTAAATTATTAATTATTTAATAATTTTCCAATATTATTTTGAAAGTTCCAAAAAATGGAAGCACAGTTGCAGTTTATAACAGAAATTGTTTATTTCAGATTATAATTATGTATATGTATAACCTAAATTGCAGCAGTTAATAACAGCAAAAAATATTTATCATAGTTTAAAAATGTTCCAATAGTTTCGTAAAACAATAATAGCTACTAACAATCGAGCTATAAATTGATGAGAAAAAGGTGCTCCAACGTTAACAAAAAAGCTGGGAACAAGATATTGTGTTTACCGGTCGACCGGCGACTTCCGTCATGTTCTTTTTCATTTTTCGGCCAACTAATATCCATGAATGCACTCCTGAGACCTTCTTTTATTCACGAAAGCGATATCGAAAATAATACGTTTCTCACTCTCTTGCCACGTCATCGTTTCTTTTCTTATATCTATAAGCAACCTTCGTCATAGAAGTCACCGGTCCTCATATTTTCAGCATGGCTAGTGAATGTTATTTTTCGCATCGTTGTCCTTGATAGTGAATACATCAGAAAACAGTATAATATAAAAATATATGTATAAAACGGAACAATGGATTGACACGTATCGTTGATTTCGACCTCGAAAAGCTTACTACTTATATAACATGCGTATTTCTTTTCTTCGGAAGTGATTTGTAACAATAAGAATCTTATTAGGAATCGTATATACATATAAATATACAACCAATAGGAAATAAAATTCATAATGATCGATAGTTGGATCTTTAGTGCTTAAATAATTCTATTGAATTTATATATAGTCATTTGAACTGCACTCCAAATTGATTTTTCAGACTTAGAAACGCAACTAAATTACTGTAATAATGTTACAAATTAAATTGACAAGTAATTTAAACAAGTTCAATTAGACGTCCTATTAGAAAAATCTTAATGTACTGAAAATCTGTAGATTCATTTTTTTTAAATAGTATAATTTTTTTAGACACTGTTGCAAAAAATGGCAGCGATACAGTACATACTGTTGGTTAAACAATAGAGATTTGGGCTCGACATACTTTCGATCGATAAAACAAAAAAGAAAATAATATCATATTAGTTAATTTTGTATATGCATTTATTTCTTTATTACTGTATTATATCTAATAGATGAGAATAGATTAAAATTTCGATTTTCGTGGCATTTCCGGAATTATAAAATCACATGCTGCTTCCATTTTTTATACTATTTATTTTGTCTTCACGAAAAAAATAAACTGGCAATAAAGACGAATATACAATCAGGAAGTCGCAGTGAAAGTAAGATAAAGTTGTTCATGCGTCGCGTCGCAGCGATGGAGAGAACAATCCGCCCGTAATGTTCGCGAAAACGACAGTAGCAATTTCCCCCCCGTCATGTCGCTGCGAAAATTACGGCAATCAATAACGACGCATTTTTCAAAGTGATCAGATGCTGGACTGGAGTTATTTTATATTACATAGCTTTCCCTTGTTTGTATCAAAAGATGCGTTAATTAAGTGTATATAAAGAGCTACTACAATTGCACATCGCTCTTTCTTAAATGCAATTACATTTTCTTTACGTCAATCGAATCATCTCATAATTTTACGAATCATTACTTTTTTGTTACTTTTCAAGAAATTGTTGAGTTTAGCCCCCTCACGAAATTGATAAAATTAAACTCATTCGTGTTTTTGCATAAAACAGCCGAATCTGGCTTCGTTGCTTTGTTCTCAATTCGTGCGAATCGAGATATTAATCGTTAAATTTGATTATTAGATCAGATTAAGAAACCTGTTATACTGATGAAAAGCAGCTTATACAAACACATTTTCTTTCACATTTTTTGTTATAATTTAAGTTAATATAAGAAAATTTTTTTTTTTAATTAATTAAAGCAGAGAATATGTAAACAAACATTTTGAATCAAATTATTCGATGCTATAATTTAAATTACATAAGAAAATTTGTATTTTAATTGAATGACCTAAAATCTAATTCCTTTGATCAAAATTTCCTGTCACTAGATATATAACGTTGATTTTTATTATTATTATCTGTAGATCTGTATGTGTTCACTTATCTACATTACCCATTTACCTATCTACGTTATCTATAACCGATTCGCGTAAAAGAGGCACGTCCGTACTCGCACCATGCTTAGCGTCGAGACATCTCCACTTATCTGTGTTATGCATCTATTCATCTATATTATCTATTTATTTATACATCCATTCATCTATATATCTTATCTATCACCATCTACGTCATTCATCTATCTATCTATGTTATCTATCTATTTAGCTAAGTATATCATCTATCCACATATCGACATTATCATCTTTTCACGTATATAAATTATCTATTCATTTAGCTACATTATTTATCTATCTTCATTCATTATTTATCTATTCAACTATAAGCTATTCATCTATTAACTTATTTACATTATCTATTAATTTGTCTACACACTATCTATCTATTCACTCATTTATGACGTGTCTGCTCAACTATGTTGTCTATCTACTTTTATACTTTATCTATTCATATATATCATAAGAATGTCCTCAAAACATCGCTCGGAGAAGTGTGTTCTGTGGGATCTATTTTAATAAATATACTTGAAATATTTAAATTTTTTTATTTTATTTATTTTTCATGACATTTTATGTTTGATTTTTCCATTATATTTTTGAACACCTTTGTTTTTGATATTTGCGTAAAAAAAAATTACATTTTAATTTCATTCCTTTTTTATGGCATTATTTTTTATTTTTTTAATTATATTTTAGAAATTCACAAAACAGTTTTGCGTAAAAATATTACAAAATATACTTGACGCCTTTTTTTATTATATTTTTTATATTATATTATTATATTTTTATATTATATTTTTATATTATATTATTTTTAATGTCTTTTGCATTTTTAATGTCTCGGTGGATAATTAATTTTGGTTAGACTTTTAACGCATTCATGTTGCTACCGTAACAGTATATTCTCTAAAAAGTCACAATTTAAATGCTGATCATTGCATTTCTTCATAATTACATTACAATAAAGCTTTTTGGTTACACTTAAAGAAAATCTTTTTTTGTTCTGTATCTACTTTTTTATACGGTATTTTTTAAGTTTAGATACATAGACATAAGGTATTCATTTATATATTTTATGTCATTGTATTAGAAACTTAATTTTTCATTGTTATACAAATTATCGTTTTTCTCAACTTTGCGCGAATATTTTTATTTGCTTCATCGCCTAAGTAATTTTAGTTCCTATTTACTGAATGACGACTAAAGAACTTCATAGGAAAAGAGTGACAAACTGGTTACGTGACGCGATTTCTTCTGATTGAACTCAAGCATGAAAACTATAGAGCCTATTACAGATGCAGGAAAAATCCCAATTTGTAATGTTAGTAAGCATTGTTAGTTAGCATTGTTTTGTACTCTCTACATTTTTTTACTATTATAAGCTGGAAATTAAGCTAAGTTGTTTTATTCATACTTTTATAAAAAAAAAACTTTTAAATTTTCATTTTAAATAAAGCTCAAACAGTTTTAATGATTTACATAAAATAAAAAATGAAGTATTTTATAAAATACACGATAGTTCATAGCAGTGACGTATGTACAATTATAATTTTCAAATATTTTAATATGTACATATGTAAGTAATAGTTGGATATAAAATAAAACTTTATAGCTTCTTTTTCCGTTTTTTGTTTTTTCAGTTTTCCGTTTTCTGTTTTTTCTTTTTTCTTGTTATAAAAGTACCTAAAAGATATTTAAATGTTACAAATATTAATTATTAATATTTTAGAAAACTTTTACCTCGTTTTCCTTACTTTTTCTTATTGTCTGAAGATGAACTTTCTTATTTAGAATTGAGAAATGCAATATAATGCAGTTAAAAAGGAATATATCCATTTCTAATTCGAATAATTATTGTTCATATAAAACTGAGCTTTATACTTTTTACTCTAATTTTGTTGACGATACTGTGTTATCTCACATGGACAAAGAACAATGTACATTAATTTAAATTTTTCTAAAATTAATTTTAAATTAATTTCAACCAGTTTCTTTTTACATAAATAGATTATATAGAGTACAATAATATATAATTTTTTCTTCTTCCTTATTTATTCCAAAATATTACCTTTCTTCTCTCTCAGAAATTTGTGAAAATTGTCGCAGCAAATAATACTCCACGTCGCCGTAAACAAAACTATTGGATCATTCCATTGATCATTACTAATCAAAAAATTTACGATCATTGAATCATATGTGGATCTTGTGTGTGTATGTGTGTGTGCGCGCGCGCGCGCGCATCTCAAATCGATTAGCATAATGTAGTAAAGGATAATCTGCAACCGATAATTCACTGATAATGATATTTACCTAGCATACCTATTTACATGTAACATATGTATATCGCTAACTCTATGTATCAAGATTAGTGGAATAATCAATTATATGAAATCATCATAGCTCCGAAGACTAGCAGACAAAAAAATTCATACGCTATCGCGTAACGTCACCAATCGACCCAATCGAATACACCATGGAACACAGCATACTGTTCTTCCTCTCTTCCTTTCTTTTTGTCACGCACCATCAAACGCGATGTATAACTACGTAACGGCGGCGCGTAATATAACTATGTAACAGCAAAGATGAAGGCGACAGCGATATCGAGACGCGCCATGACGCCCGTCGACGATGCACTATCAGCGGCGTCGCGACATACACGAAACATGTACAGGGACGTTAGTGACTGCCGGCAGCACAAGCGGCGAGACGAAGCATATCCTCGCATATCGTGAAAGAAAGAAGAAAAGAGGGGAGGTTGGATACGTGCGAAGTGCGCAGGCGCGTGTAGGCGCTATTTCATTTTAGAGATGCTCGATTCTGCTGGCCGTCGTGCCGGTCGTTACTATAGGAATCGTAGCGACCATCCGAACCGGTCCGCTAGAAATGCCTAATACTGTCTGATCCATTTCGTCATTCCTCCCTTCTCCCCTTCGTCACTATTCCTGAAGAGAACATACCCATAATATTATTTGGATTAAGTAATATTTTAGACCTATTTTTAAAATATTAAACGTATAATATTTTAAGAATATTGTACAATTATATAATATTAAATAATATTCTCGAAATATTAATGGGAGATTATATGTTCACTCTTGATAATATTGCATAAATAATAAAAGTAACATTATTTAATGACACTGTAATATTGTATAAACATTAAAAAGTACATTATTACAAAATTTACTTTAATTTGTAAAACTGTTACAATTGTTTAGTATAAATATACGTATAATATACGTTTAAAGACTGAAAATAATTTTGGCGCGCAATGTAAAACTTGGATATGTACTTAAAATCATGCGAAAACATTTTTTTAGCACAAGATGCAACATAAACTGATAAGAACTTTTCGTTATTGGATTGTGAATTCAAATTGCACTAAATTAAGAATAATTAATATTTATAAATATTTCAAAGATATTAAGATATAGTACCTAGGGTATCATATAAGTGGACATATAATCTCTATAAAATATAATATTTCATAATATTATAAAATATTATATGGTATTTTCGAAATATAACTTATTTTAATTTTTTAATAATAACCATATAACATTCGAGGAATATTTTGCGCTTATATTAACGACTATCATACAGAAACGGATGATTAGAAACACTTTGATATTGATATTGATATGAGGACCGATAAATAAGGACTGGCGACTTGATTTTAAATTAGTACATATAGTATATGTATTAGAAATCTAATATGAATATGTCATTTTTATCTTACCAATTAAATAAAAGTATATGCTCCCCATTTAAAATATGATGTCAATAACGCGACATAAATTTAAATAAAAAGTTACATGTATATTTATATATGTATCATGTATATGTAGATATATACAATTGTACAGCTACATATTTCATATATAGTTCTATACGTTTTTCATATATAGTTCTATATGAAAAAATTTTTATCAAGGAAAATTTACAGGAAAGACAAAGAACTGTGCCCAGTTCTTATGGAAATTAGGTCCAAGGTAACACACACGCGCGCACGCGCTCGCATGCACGCACATTCACATGCACACTCACATGCATACTCACGAACATGCACACGCAAAAGTTCCAGACACAACCTTGTGAAATGACTGTCCTGAATGTTAGAGCTGTCCAAATTTTGCTATTATGATTATAATATATTATAGTATGTATCACTGGTCTTCCCCAAGTAAAATAGAATACAGAAATCGTGAGGACATCATGATCTCATTCGTCACTTATAAGTCAATTTTTAGGTATCAAATAACGTCATGATGACGTTCTATGATATCATTATTATGACTTAATTATGATTTCGTATCCTATAGCTACCTGGGTCTCTACATTCAGGGTACTTCCGCGTAATAACGTGGTGATAACGGATTATACTGAAAATATTGAAGTAATATTTGAAATGCATTTAGTACTGTTCTTTCATTAATCCGATTAAGTTCGAACGCGATCTATGCCATGTCAGAGACATTCGGATGATGAATACCTCTGGACAGTCATATGGTATCTGAGATATGCCCAATATCTTGACGAAGACATCCATGTGCTAGCAAGAGCAGTTAACAGTGTTTTAGAGAGCTTTAAAGAAATAGGAAAATCAAAAATACGTAGAAAACCTAAGGTAATAATTAAGCAATAAGCGAATTGGCCAATCATAATAGAACGTAAAGCATTAATCTTTATGTCTCTATTGTGATTAGTCAATTATTGATTATCCTCTTGTCTTACGTTTTTATATGTGCCATGGGCTGAAGTTGAAAAGGGATAGGATATATCCGACAGAGTTTAATTTTAATTTTAAAACTTTTTGTTTTGTCTCTGTGAATGCTCTGTGAAATTCCTTGTCGATTAATATATAGTATACTTATAACTAAACTATAACTAAAAACTGTTCATTCGGAACCCAAACTGGGCGTAATTCTGTTCTAAAATACCTCATATATGAAATGAACAGTATATCTTCATTATATCATTATTTTTATGCAAGTTTTGATATCTGATATTTGCTTGCTCCTTAAAAAAAATAATTAATAAAACATGAAATGTAATCATATAAATTACTTAAATTAAATTTTACTTAAAAAGATTAAATTACTTTACTACGAACTCTCTCTGATTGTGAATTATATGGTTCACTCTGTATATATAGCTACGTGTCTCACGAATGGGGTGGCAATAAAAGCTTTTCCTTCCGGCGGTGTTGCGAGTAAAGAGTTTCTTTCGTGTCCAGAAAGTGGAAATCGTAAATGCTTTTCATGCTCGGTCGATCTGTTCAATCTCTTGGAAACTACCTGATTCTATGTAGTTCGATATTGTCCAGTATAAAGCCGCTGTCACGAATTTAAAGTTAGTAATGATTCTTTATTGACGTTATTAAATGCAAAATTTTCCATCTCCAAGTCAATTAAAGATTTTACAGTTTTATGTTTGTTACTTATTTTAAATAAATGTAGTTATGTTTATTATTAATTATTTCTAAAATTATGGCAAATTAATATTATTAATGTTATTAAACTTTCAAAGAATAAATGTAACACTAAAACAATTAATCATATTTTAGATAAATAATAAGACACAGAATAACAATAATAAAATAATAAAAGAATGTCTGAGAAATGAAATTTGTGTACAACTTGTGTATGCTTAATAAGTAATATGTGCAATCGGGAATGTAGGCAAATAGGATCCTCCTTGCAATAACTATAATAATTTAAATTCTAATCTATATGTATATATATGAATATCTTTGAAAATTCAGTGACTACGATTCCATTTGACCTCATTTGTAATTCTAAAAAAATGCACATCTAATCATAAATATTAATTTTTTATGAACTTTGATTTTATGCTCTTCTCAATCATTAAAGCTTGACTTTTTATAATTTAGCGCTTAATAATTTAGCTCTTTGCAAATGGCCATTTGTCTTCCTGTTTCCCGCTGTGATAACTTTTTCTCACAGCAGAGCATGCGATCGTAATTTCGAAAGAAGTGAGTTCAATAGCTAGTTGCGCCAGTAAAATCTATTTTACCACAAATCTTTTCCACCCCGGTATGCTTTTGCTTCTTTGCAATATCGATCTCTCACAATGTTCTTCCTAATCTAGCCATATATGCTCGCTCTCTTCGCAATTTAAAAATATTTATATATTCTTTTGGAAGAAGTGCCATCAGATGGATCAATACCAAGATGAATGATGTTTGGATATAGACTTTTGGGAATGAAAATATAGTTGACATGACAAAACATTATTTTAAAGAAAATGGAAAAATAAATTCAATGATGTGACATATAGACTTAGAGCAATTATAGTAACAATAATAATAAAACACAATAGGAATAATAAAATTAATTAGGAATAATAATATAAATTAATAGTATAATATGATAATATGGTAGCACACAAACTTTCTAAATTCTTTGGAGAGGAATCTCACTTTAAAAACTAGAAATTGAGCCAGTCTTGAAAAAGTAATTTTCAATCTTTAAGGGGATACTGGAGCGTCAAACGTAATCGATGTCAATAATGATTGTGTTTAAAAATTTACTACTAGTATACTGAAAATCTATAGTGCACGTGACATAAATAGATTTTTAGTATTGGCAGTAAATTTTGGAATACAACCAATATAGACTTTTTAACTCCAAACTCAGTTTCTTGCATTATTTTCTATCTCTGAAACACGTACATATATCTAAGATATTACAACGCCATCTCTTGCAAAATCCAATACCTACTGCTAGATACAATTACTGTTCTGTTTAATTTTCATATCAATTTATATATATATAATAATTCTAACATTCAGAAATTTTTAGATTGTTCTTTCTCTTATACTAAAGCTTCTGGCTCATTTCCACAAGCATAGTATTGATCTTTCATGCGAACTTATTTTAAATGTACAAAGTCTAAAACTCTTACATGCAGCACATGTCGCTAATCGACTACAAAAGCTGATAACAAAATTATAATTTTTCAATTTCTTTTTGTTTAAAGTTGTTGCTTACAGGTTGTGTTTTTGATTATACTTTAATTGTGAAAAAAGATTTTTGAATCTGTAAATGCAATTAAAAATTGGAGGATCTGAAGATTATTCACATTTTATCGGTAAAACAGAACAACTTCAATATTTCCTTAAAAGTGAGATTTATTTTAAAAGTTTTAGCAAGAACGCGCGTAATGAATGAAAACAATAATATTTATCGAGTAAATATTAAATCTTGATAAACATTAAAAAATTATAATTTATTAGGAAATTACTTATAATTATAGAAAAATTATAATAAGTATTGAAAAGTTAAAATTAAGAAATATTATTATAATATGCTAAAAGTAGGAAAAAGATAGTATTGATAATTGAGGGATTAACGATTTAGAGCTATTTATAATTATATTTAAGTTATTATTAAAATTTTCACAAATGAATATTGTTCGTTATTCTCAAATATTACGCATTTTACAATTGTATTTAGAATAAGAATAAATCGTTATGGTCTCGTTATATATTTCAAGTACAATGTGAATGTTTTAATGATGAGATATTGAGATTGAGGGCTCAGGTGCAGAAATAATTTATTCAAGCTTTCTCATCTTTAAAGTTTTCCTCGAAATTTCCCCACAGTCGACAGACATAAAAATATACCTTTTTCGTGGATGAGGCAAAGAAAAAGAAGCACGTGGATTGTAAGACTTTATAAGAATATAAATTCAAGGGATGCGTCGCTTAAACTATCAAAGCCAAGCGGGATTATACTAAAGTCATAGTTCTAATCAAAAACAGGCGAAACTTCAGTCATGTACTCCATATCTTTAAAAATGTGAAACATGTGAAGCATAATAAATATCTGGATGCACAGAAGACTGTTATACAAGCATATACACATATTTTTTAAGAATAGAAACGAAAAATGTTGTGATATGTAATTTATTAATTCAACTAATCTTTTTCTCACTCTATCTTGATCGTAGATATAAATATGTACAATGTATATGTCTTATCAAACGAATAAGCATTAGTTAATTTTGCATTTTTGTTGACATTTTGATCAAATTCTTCAATAGCGATTTAAATTAAGGTCAAATTCTTTTATCGTAGCGGAGGCGCTCTTACAATAAACCATTTACCTTGAACTGCCATTCTTCTTACTCATACATGCTGCTCATACTAGCGAAAGTTATTCATTGGCAAGTTATTATAGTTGCAGTTTTTCCTACCTTCTCTGACACTTTCTCCTATGTCTCCTATGTCAACGTTTTATATCTCTACAATTAATAGTCACATACATTTGTTGTACGTCCTTATATATTAAAGCCAGAATCATCTGCATATAATTAAAGCCAGATCTTTGTGTATTCCTTCATTTTAATTTTGAAAAATCTAACGCAAATTATCTGCAGACATTTACAACTGAAACATTTTAATGACATATCATTATATGTCGCAAATTGTTAATTCTTTCTTCGATATGACAAATCGCGGAAGCTTCTTACCTCGTCTCGACATAATTTCTGCATAAAGTATGTATTTTATACGGACAAATGCTACGAAATTAAGCTCCTAAACGAAATTACTACTAGATATATTAACCACCAACAACTTGTTGACTAGCTTAGTCTTTATAAAAGAGGAACGAAGGCTAATCACGGTGGATTGGTAATTTATTGCGTCGATAATTCAAGGGAATATTTCGGATTAAATTTATTTCTATTTTGATGCATAATCGAAAATATTTTAAAATGTGTGCGCGTTTATTAATTTGCACGATTATGTTGATCGCAGCGAATCAAGCAAATGCTGTAAGTTAATCTATTAAACAATCTATTAAATAACTTATTAAACAATCCTATTTTTTAAGTAAGAAATTAATTTTTTATTTTTAATTTAAAAAATTAAATTTTAAATTTGTGCATATCCGAAAAATTATATATCTCTTTAAATTTTAAAATAATTTATAAGTTATTAAAAAAAGAGAATTCGTGAATTTTATAAAAAGTAAACATTAGTGTCTATATTAATAATTAATATTAGTAAACTATAAACAAAAATGAAATATAAATAAAAATAAAATATAAAAATTTTAAGAAAACGTGTATTTTGACCTACATAAGTTTTTCATAAACATAATTATTACAATATTAATACTGCTATTATAAAGTACTACTATTGAAAAAGTAATATATTAAAAAGAAATTTATTTATTCAAAAGTAATTAAATATCTCTATTTTCATAATTTCTTTTAATGTATTATACATTGATTATATTCTGGTTTATCAGTTGAGGTATATGTACAATAATTTTATTTATTAAACACACTTTAATATAGTTGTCTATTAAAATAAGGATTGTATATAAATCAATTTGAATATAATGATCATTTATTGTTATTTTAATTTTTATAAATCTATTTTATTAATTTGATAACAGAATGTGTGCTGATACATTTTTATTTAATCTTCATGTTCAATATTTTTATTATTGGACTATTGCGAGCGTAATGGAAGAATATAACCAATAATATTATTAGAACGAAAAGCATTGCATTGTGCGAAAGATAGATAGAATAAATACTACCAACTTTTTGCGTAACTATAAATTGTATAATTTTAACTGTTTTATTAATTTTGTCAAATTTGCGTTTAATTTCTTTACACTGAAGATGACCTAATAATAATGTCAAAACGTATATTCCGTATATAAGAATTTGAAATACATTAAAATTCTATCTTGTAGCTCTTTCTTGTTATTTATTGTTTATTATATTTTGTTATTTTATTATTAAAAACAAAAAATATAATTGAATTTTATTGTAATGCAGGTGATGACAATGGAACAAATTGAAAAAGCCGCGCTGAGTATGCGAAATACGTGTACATCGAAATCTCACGCAGACGCCGGTAAGTTCAAATGTTTCATAATTTATATTAATATTTATGATTTTTGTATATAATATCACGATTGACAGCGTTAAAAATATATGTATAATGGTAAAAGTCACCGATGACTGACATACTCCTAAAGAGAAACTTACTTATTTCTTAGAAACTAGCTATTGTACTTTATCAATACTGAAAAACATCTGTTTAGATAATTGAAGAAAAAAATAATTTATAAGTCATATACTTGCGATTTGTTTTTATACAAAATCAGTTAAAAACGAATTCTACAAATACGAAAATAAAATTCTTACAATTTTCTTTCGCAAATTGCATAGTTTCAATAATAATGGTTACATAATTGATGATATTACATCGTTCTACATGTTTGTAATTTTCTAAATTAATTTTATTTATATTTTTTTCTTTCTCAATTTCTTCATAATATACAATTTTTAATAGAAAATAGGGTGCAGCATAAACCAGCACTCTTATCTGTAAAACAGACCAAAAGCTAACTTACAAGGGAGACACCCAGATGAGCAATCTTCAATTTGATTGAATTATATATATATATACAATACATAATAAATTCAGCGCTTCAACTAATTCGTGTTAAAGTTATAGGATATGCCTCTCAACTGTTTATGGAGAAAATGCGTTTAAAGATTTACGTATTGTTAATGTACAATCGGTGTAAAAACGAATTCTCGGCAAGAAGCAGCGTGACGTAGTGAATAAGATGTCGAACTACAAGATGTGTTGCGTATCTTGGATTCGAATCTTACTTTTACAAATTTTTTATTATTTTTTGTATCTGTATTGCAGCGTATTATTATGTAGGTATGTGTATTTTTTTACCCGAAAAATTAATGTTTAAAATTTATATAATAATTTTAAATTGTATTATGCAATTTACATTATTAAATTGAATTTGTTTGTTATGTAATAAATACATTTTAAATTATTTTTTTACTTTTGCTAGGATTTTTATGCTTGCCGTAACGAATTTCGACTGTCCAACAAAAGCATTACAACAAAAGCATTGTAGCTCAATGCATTACATACTACTTGTATATTACTCCGCTTCTCGCCAATTCGATCTTATCGATCGATCGGTACACTAACAACATATAAATCTTTAAACGTGTTTTTCTCGCGAATGCTTGAGTAGCTCATTCTAACTTTAACACGAATTAATTGGAGGGCTGAACTTATTATATACGTATATTATTCAGAGTAAAATAAAATAATAATACAATCTCTGACGGAATAAATCACTAATTACAATTGCCTTCTTTTGAGTCAACACAGGATATCAGTGTGTACAAATTTTATTTTATACAATATAATAAGACAATTGATACAAGTATACATTTCGATCATTAGTTTGAGTTCTCTTCATATCAATAAACAGAATAAAATAAAGATGAGGAAACTCTAGTCCAATGATATTAACCTTGAAATATATTGTCAAAGTTACGACCTTAAAGACATTTTAATCGTCGGTCATTACTCGTTAAAAAGTTATTAAGAAAACAAATGAATTTAATTTTTAATTTTCTCATATAACAATGTTTTGACGTCTGCCCCACCTCTCTTCCCTGCCTAGAGGCGTTTGACTTTCCATGCGAAGCGAAGTCCATCTCACCTCCCCTCCTCTTAGAAGTGACCAATTTTTCAACTTATTTCTTATTGTTTACTCTTTTCTTGTTTTATTATAAAATAGAAATTGCATAACACGATTTAAAATTACATAAACTCGAAACATTAATTTTTCTTTCAATGATTTTGTATGTGGTCAAATATAATTGTATATAAAAATTTTTATTCGGGCTGGCAGAACATAATAATATTACTTATTTTTCATTTATTTCATATTTTTATCACAGAATTTTGCTTACATTCAACAAGAAACTAAAATATTAATTAAATTGTGTATGGTTTATACGATTGCAAAATTCAATAACTTTTTTTTAAATATAAGATAAAAACATATATTCTTAAATATTTTTATCTTGTATTTAGAATAAAACAATACTTATAATTAGATATAAAATCGAATAACGCACATTATACGGAAATGTACAATTCGCTTATGCAATTACAGTAAATTCTGCTTTAATTCTTGTTTACGGAATCAAGTATCACCTACTATTGAAGATACATTAAACTATTCTGTAGCGATATACTATTCTTCTTCGTATTTACATACAAATAAGAATTATTGTAGTATATACCGGCGTTTCAGTGTAAAAATTTTAATTTTTGTAAATTAATTATTAATCTATTTTAAAATATCATCCATCAACATTGTTATGCACAGTTCTAAATTTTTAAATAAGTTATTCATTTAATTGGCAATATTGCAAAATTGTAAATTGTGATAATCTTTTTTCAGAGATTTTGCTGAATGTTAATTTTTAATGTAATTTAAAAATAACTATTGCATTTTGTTCACAACTGTAAATTTGGCGATTAAATATTATGATTTATCTGTTAAATTTTGTTACATGTACGTTTTTTGTCTTTAAAGGAGCTGTTGCAGGAATACAAAAAGGCGAATTTCCAGATGACAATCAACCATTAAAATGCTATACACTATGTATAATGAAAACAATGCGAACTGTAAGAACAAGAAAAAGTAACTATATAAATATCCAATATGCCTATTTAATTACGATTTTTACTATAAGTCCAATATTGAAAACTGATGATCCGATCAAAAATAGGAAATGTTTTTTAACAATAATAACTGAGAATATGAGTAAGATTTAACTATTCATTTAACTGCTTATACAAACAACAAATGTTGAATGTTAAACCGTATTGGATATAGTTACCTTACTTAATATAATAATAAATAAAATATACAATTAAATATAATTATATACTATTTAAATGTATCTTTTTTATAATTAAGTTCAAAAATGGACGCATAGATGATGGCATGATGATTAAACAAATGGATCTGATGATGCCACCTGACATGGCAGGTCCTTTAAAAGTGTCTTTGACTAAATGTGCAGCAGAACGTAAGTTCAATTTCATGAAATAAAAATTAAAATAAATTTTAAATAAAGATAAAAAAATTTAAGAGAGAGGAAAAAGAAAAGAGGAGGGTATATAAGAGAAAAAAGAGAGAATTATTAATTAAACTTTTACTTTTGACGACTTTTTTTGCTGGTTTTTATTTCTGTAAAATATCTTTGTAAAATGATTTTTTGAAAGTCGCAGTATTACAAATACGTAACGACACACGGGGTCCTCCAAGCGTTTATCGGAATAAAATAGTGTTCTAGACACTATTGATCATCAAGTTATTACTCAGATTACTATTCAGAAGAAATCAATAGATATCCGTTCTTATTTATTCTTTGACATTTTTAGAAGTCCATAAAAAATAACTGTGACTTTCTATATGCTATACAGTTTAGAAGAAAAGAGAGGCAGAATACCGTTAGAACTACTTGAATTTCGTTCTTTGTCATGCATCGCGTCGGTTACACAACCTGTACATTCAATGTCGGTTTTATAAATTAATTTACTGAAAGTAACAAACATCTTGAGAATCAAATAACAAAGATATCAATCAAAAAGACAGCGCGTAAAGGACGTAAATCATCACACGTTATTTTCCTCAAAAAAAAAGTCAAAACTGGCGGAAAATACCTTTTATGAAGAATTAAATATAAGTTAATTACGACCGACAAAGATGAAACCTCCTCCTTAAAATCTTGTTTTTTTAATCTTAAAAACAAATTTTCATTAAATAAAAGACAACTTGTAATAAATAATTTTTACAGTTTTGCAAAAATCTGATTTATCAAGATTATTTTCGACAACTTCATATAGAGATCTTTATTATAAAAAATAGTTTCATCTATTAGTTAATTAGTATAAAAATAAATTACAACATAAAAGTAGATGTATAAATGGAATTCTTTCGTTTTTACAGCACCTGCTGGAGATGATTGCGAAACAACTTATCAATTTGTAAAATGTAGCTATCAAACAGATCCGAATCACTTCTTCTTTCCTTAACCAATATCAAACGTAAATATGGAAACAGAATATGATATATTATATATAATGAAAAGTGTAATTACGTTTAGCGTTATGTAAAATTGTATTAATTCCAATTCTTTGTGTCAAGACAATTCGGTAATAATCGTTAATAAATTTGTAAACTGATAGATTTGTAAAATGATAGGACAAGGTGCAATATACAAAACTATACTCGTATAAATATACATAATTATATGTGATTAATAATAATAATAAGCAATGTGCAATTATATAAGCATTATTTAATTATTAAAATTAACTGATTAATTTTAAACATCGCAGCGTTACAATAACGAAATAATAACGAAATTAAAAGTAATAGAAATCTCATTTTAAAAAATTTACTAAGATAAAGAATGTATATCAAGTATACAACAAAACAGTAAAAAGTGTATGCATTATAAAATAAATATTTGTTTAAAAATAGGTATAAAACCGCTCTAATTAATCAAACATTACAGAGACAAATATAAATCTAGAAAATATTTTTAAAAACACTGTATAAGTTAAATTAACATATCTTATTTAATATTTAATATTGTGATTTTATTATGATTTTATGCAACACTTGATCGTAATTTATTGAAAAAGTCCGTAAATTTTTAAATGCAGTTTTAATTCTTACAGGTGTTGCAGTGATATATCTTTATTATATCTTCATTAATTGTAACAAATTAATAAATTATATTTATAATAAAAGAATATATAAATCAAATAAAATTCAATCTTTGATTATATTTTTAATACAATTTTAATTATTAATTTTTTCTAATTAATTAGTGTAATTTAAGCAGTATACATCTTGCTAAAAAAAAAATTATTTTCTAAAAGTAAGTCGATTATCGTATATTCTATTTCTATATGTACATTTGTATATTCTTTTATTTCTTATTCTATGTGCTACATACTTTTTTACTTTTTAAATTAACGATTTGCTTTTTAAAATTCTAGTAAATATATTTTTTAAATTTATATTCTCAACAGTATTATTAAAAATTTCTTACTTTCTTCACTAAAATTCTAAAATTAAAGCAATTAAACTAAAATTAAAGAAATGATAAATTAAGAAAATGATAAAAAAATAATTTCACGTTATTAGAAATATAATAATCGGGAAAAGATATGTTATAACAGGAAAGCAAAAGCTAAAAATATTAAAATTAATTTTATAATTGAAAAATTGTAGTTAATTATTAGTAAATATTATTTTTAAGGGTAAAAATTATCTTGTTTCCTTGATATCTATTCTTTTATGCATTTTGCATCAAATACATAATCACGAGACCGAAAGTAACGCACTTGCATAATGTACTATGATTATCTAACCTCTAGGAATGACAATAAGACCCGGATGTCAGTATTAGCGTTAAGTATCGTTAATTACATCAACCAAAACGATAATTTAAGTCTATCAGATGTGCCACCTCATGAAATTAAAGATTCTCCTTCTCTTTTACTTCTGTATATAAAAATAAACGATTGAATTTTGCGTGCGCTTTGCAACAGTCAGGTCTAGTGGCGATTCATCTATATCGAGCTAAAAAAGAGATTAAATGAACAAACAAAATCAAAGGCAACAAATAAGAATGAAAGGCACTGGTATAATTTTCTTCATTTCATTCGTGCTCATGGCGAATCTTCAAAATAGCGAAGGTGTAAGTTTCTTAAAACAGATAGATTTGTTGTATATCCACGTATCGTATTATCGTTGTATATCAATTCAATGATACTGTACAATGCGTATTTAATAAATTTGCATATTGTAATAAAATTCGGATACACAATGATGCATTCCCATCCACATAATACGCAACGATATATATGATACGCGGACATACGACTAATAATTTAGATTCGCAAATATGCATAAGTACATCAATAAATAAGCTATATAACTAAGAAAAATTATAAAAATTGTTTATATTTAATATTATATTTAATATTATAAATCATAAAGTATTTAATATTATAAATTCTTACAAAAATAATTTAATGTTTGCAGAATTTAAAGCAGCAGATTGAAAAAAAAAATTAAAAATTTAATATAAACTTTGTAATTTATATTTGTGTGTATATACTTGAAGATGAGAAAAAGATAATATTTTTACTTGACAAAAAAATTAAAATACTTTTTGGTATTAGACATTTCTTACATTTTTAATATTTAACATTTATATGTATATATTGTTATGTATATATATATGTGTATATATTGTTCAAAACAATTCATAAAAACCACTTTTTTAACTAATTTTGCAAACTTTATCATGTGTTAGTAATTACAAACGATAATTAGATACTAAAAAAATCACATCATAATTTACGAAAAATATATTTAAATCATTTTATATAAAAATAAGTCTCTTATTGGTGCATTTTATAATTTATACAAAATGTTTAGCATAACTGTCCACGACATTTTTGGGACGCTTCCGATAATTTAGTGTAAAGATTTTAAAGATGGGTATTTATTTCATGCAAGCTACAATAAAAAAATTAAAAATATTTTTTGAATAAAAAATTAGTTACCTTAAATTTTTTTAATGGCGCAATGCAATTGTTTTTCATAATATTGCAGAGGTTTTTAAAACTAACTTAACAATATAGGAAATGTCAATCTTATTGATTTTATTGATACACGTAAACATAATCATAAATATTCATCAGTAAGAAAAGAACTCTCTTATCTAAGACAACGTTTAAACTGCTCGTTCGTTTTGAAACACAAAGTTCTATTCTTTTTCAAAAATTACTACGCATGCTTATGCAACACAGATCTCCAAGAGATGTTTTAAAGATATCTAAATGACATTTATATGTTCTTCAAACGTCCTAAGGACATTCTCAGGATGTTTTTCGAATAAATCTCTATTATATTGGATAGCTTTTATATTATTTGGATTGAAAATTTCACAAGTTGTAATTATTCTTTTTCGAAGATCTTGAACATTACCTATACAACTAATAAATATTACACACACACACACTAATTAAAATAATGTTACAAATTTGATATTAAATCAATAAAATATATTCGTTGAATTTGTCTTGAAGACCTATAATATTAGAAAAAACTTGGTGTTATTCAAAAAATTTAAGGTAAATTTTTATTAAATTTTTTTTCCAATTTTTTAATACAAGTAGTTTAATGTTGTTTGCATGAAAATAAAGATTCATCGATCTAATTTTCTTTAAACTGTTCGAAACGTCCAAAAATCATACGAAACGTTAAACACTCATATATTTATTTAGACATCTTAATGTTTCGCATTTTTTCACTTATTATTAAATTATTTTTAATTCTGTAGAAAAGAATGTCCCTTGAGGAGGCGAAGGAAGCTATATTACCATTACAAAAGTATTGCATTGATAAAGTGGGCACGGATCCAAGTATGTATAAAAAACTGCAGTCTTATGTAATGTATTACAAAATTTTTATGTAACCAAAAATTAAAATCTTCAAATATTATATAATTATATTTAGATAATATAAGTATATAACAATGTCTTTTAAAATTTAAATAAAGTTTAATAATACATAATGTATTTAATATTTGACTGGTATTAGGATACATATAATAAATGAAATATTTAAAACTATATTAATTTATTATATATAAATTAATTTATTATATTATTAGGTGTTGGAATTAATTCGTAGCGTTTTTAAATCAAAATGTAAATTTTTTAAATTTAATTAAATCTTTAAATTTGATATTAATTGAGAGATAGATTAATTTTATTATGAAAATTAAAACTGTTTTCATTGAATTTTAAATTTAAAATGTTTATTTAAATTAAATCATTGGCTTTAAGCAAATTTCGATAATAAATACGCGCGCGATCGATGCAATGGGCAGTTATTTATAAAGATCCCGCGAATACGTGCTTATTCAATGATTTTTAGAAATTAATATCTCCTAAAGCATTGCGAAAATTGCAAAATGATAAAGGACTTTTTGATTCACTTCAGTCCGCTCTACCTGCTCACGAAAAGTAATCCCGTAGGTCTTAAATATTTTTTATTCCCATTATATTACTTTTTTAAAATCACTTTTAATCTATATATACTTTGTATACAGATTAAAAGTAATTCTTAAAAAGTAACATAATAAAAATAAAAAATATATTTAAGATTATAATATTGATTTGTACTTAGAGATGATCGCAGACACAATCAAAGGTAATTTCGTATCGGATTGGAGACTTCAATGTTACTTTAAGTGTATACTGCTAAATACAAAAATTGTAAGTAAAATTTCAGGAATTTTCTATAAATGTTTTTTAAACATAGATATTTTTAAAATCATTTAAATTACATAAATAGAAAAAGTAGAAACAAGTTGTGTTTGCAAACTGCTGTTTACTTTTTACTATTACGGACATTTATAGTTATCTCGATTGTCCACATTGATCTTCTATATAGGCAACTATAGAAATGACCATTAATTTATTTATATTCTGCAAGACTGATATTGATAAAATAACTTGTATATAAGAAGTAACTTATGCATTATAAGCTGTTCTTTTTTTAAATAAAGGGATTGTTTGCCTAGTTTTCCAGATTCATTTACAATCTTGATTACATAAATATATTTATCTTTCTCTTTTTCTAGATGAAGGATGACAAGATAGTAGAAAAAGCTTTAAAAAATATCGTAGAAACCATGTTATTAGAGGAATATATACCACCTGCTATGAAAACAATAGAACATTGTCTACCAATTGGTAAGCAAAATTGATATATAATTTTTTAAATAAAACATCTATTAAATTAAATTGAAAATAATTATTATCACAAATTGTAATATATAATTTGTTTGTATATATATTTTCTATTTATGTCTATTTTTACAGTAAAAAAATTTAAAGGATGTGAATTAGCATATGAATTAGTTAAGTGCGGCTACGATTACGGTAGTTCTTCGGTAAGACAAATTTTTTATTTTACAAATATTTTTTAACTGCGATAAAAAAAGTTTTAATGATCAAAGAGAAAAAAATGACATTAAGAAGAAATTTAATATTTTATAAACTTGCGTTTATAAACTATTTATTGCACGTACATAATGAGTTTTATAGAGTATTATTTAAAATGTTATATAAATTTGTACATTGTATAAATTTATACATTACAAATTGTAATGTATAAATTTATACATTACAAATATATATAATGAATAAAGTTTCAAAAGGGTGAATATTTCGATTTTGTTGTTGATTGATGTACCAATGTATTTTACTGTGTACCGATTACAAATATGATAATGAAAATTGAATTATCGACGAGATCATTTTCAAGGTCAAATATAAAAAAAGATATTTTTTTTATATTTGACTTTGAAAATGATTCACCCGCATGAGTCGTTACACTCCTATGCAGAGGGGGAGGTAGACTTAAGATTAATTAAATGTCTTGTATTAAAATATTCACAATTTCTTTTCTTTCAGCTTTCATTTTTCTAGTGAAAATATCTCTTTTAATGGATATCATTCATTTGGATAATTATGGGAGCAATTTTGGCTTATCTTATATAGTCATGTAAGGAAGCCATTTCAGAATGATTATACATTACAAATAAGATCGAGAAATGTTGCCAAATATATACAATATGTTAAATATGTTAATTGTATATGACAAAATAAAAATTGGAAAACATTATTAACATTAAGTTGCATTTGTACATATGTATTATCACAATTTCTTAATTTCCATGCATTTCTGGAGTTTGGCATTTGTCGGATGATAGGTAAGCTAAATTGATTCTAACCCATGGGATTCTGAAGAGGATGAGATGCGGAAGAATCTCGCGGCATGGAGGAAGGGACATCACAGAGTGTAGGGTGCGCAAGGAAGGAGTACTCAGAGGCTGCGTATAATGAAAGAAATAGGGAACAAGGAATAAAAAATAAGAATTTCAACCCATAAATAAACGTGGAATCTTCTCATATAACACAGATGTCCAAGGAAAATTCTAAAAATCGAACAGGTTGGCCTATGTTCTACCAGAGTATCACCCAGGTATCACTCTATCCTTGTTTATTGAAAGTTAAACAAGGATGACACCCGGAAAACACCCGCGAAACTGAGCACGCCTCTGAAGATGTCTCAATGTTCTGAGAACGTTCGCAAGAATATTTCTAGGATAAAGTGTGCTGCATAACCATAACATAAAGTCGCTCGACCAATGTATATCCAACATAAAAACGTCAACTCAATTTATATAAGACGCTCATTATAATTCAGCAGCCTTATATGACTATGATTATGCAGCTTATGTCATTTATATCTGTGTTTGCTGGGATTAGTATGTGTATTTTAATCATAGAAAAGGAACGATTTTGCAGATGCGAATTGAAATTCCTTTTCGATTGAAATACATATACTAATAAAAATATTTTTTAAGGATTCAAGTGGCTCAATTGTATTTTATCTATAAATCAATTTTTTAATATTATTTGTTATTGACTAATTACGTAAAGAAATAATTAAGAAAACAGTATTTCTTCTTTTTAATATTCTATTATTTTTGTTGTAATATTTGTTAGAATATTAATTATAATACCTATATACGCGTATATATAATAATTGTTTTAATATATAGCATAGTTTTTTTTTAAATATTTTTGGCACAAAACAAGGTACAGTTTATTTCCATTGTGCAATTTAAAACTCTATTAATCAATTTATAAATTTGCATAATAATCGATGCATTAATTAGCATTAGTTCAGCACAATTATTATGTAAACGAACACATAATTCTAATTAACCGCTTTTATTAGACCTATTTGGAAAATTCATGACTTTATCAATCGCTTTGCAAATGTCTTCAAAAACTTCTGTCTCATCATTTTCGCCATCGATAATCACTAGTTGTTTTTTGTAATATCTAAAGATAGGCTTCATCAGTCGTCTCTGTTCCTTAATTCGTTGCCAATTTTCTTCGATACTGCGTTGTGGCCTCTCAGTGGCGGTGATTGTCTTGGCTAGGATTCTGTCTAGTAGTAGTGAGTCTCTGACGTATAAATACAGGACAAGATCTGGTGTTCGAATTTGTTTATCGAAATGCTGACACTGTGTCTTCTCCCTAGGAAACCCGCTCAGTAGGAAACCTCGTGTATCATGTAAGCTGCTGAGCATCTTCGCCTTGATTAATTCTACCATGACATCCGAGGGAATTAATTTACCTTCCGACATCAAATATGCCAAGATAACGCCTCTTTGTGAACCGGTAGCTACTTCAGTGCGCAACAATTGTCTACTTATAATGGCGCAAAAACCGTAATGTTGTGCTATCCGTGTACATTGTGTCGCTGTAGAAAGAAAAGATCAAAATTATTCCTATTTTAAAAAAGTTAAAACTAGTTCCATGTTATTATCTTCAAATGTAATAACAATATTGTGTTTAACTTAT
Source organism: Acromyrmex echinatior (assembly GCF_000204515.1). The sequence goes on from NW_011627161.1 coordinate 92,274, forward strand.
ATTTTACACATAAGGCATTTTCAAGCAAGGATATAGTGAATACAGTGAATCATTTTAATGTTCTTGTTTAATGTTAACAAATAATAAGAATATAGTTTATTTGTTGGTGTTTAAAATCTATAAACATTTTTGCAATTAAAGTGAGATAAATATACATATAGATATTGAAAAGAAAGAAACCAAAGTGTTGGATGCAAAAGTGCAAGCAAAACGGACAAACCTAATAAATCATGTTTACTTATGTTCTATTTGTCAAAAAATGCTAATATATTTTCCAAATCTCTTCGAGATTATTTAGTAATATTTTCATTAGTGAAAAGAATTTGCAAATACAAAAAATATTGACTTTATTGGTTTGACTATTTGAAAGTGTGTTTTATTCATATGTAAAATTACAAATAAAAATTCAACGGACACTTTCCTGCTCCCGGACCTCCAATCAGAAAGATAATTGGCAATCCTGATTCTTTAATTGGTGTAGCATCGAGACTAATGTTTCTTGGTATCATAGCACATAAAGGATCAACAGGTCGCACGCAGTTTAGGCCCATCTTTATCTTCTACAAATATTATTTATTGTTTTAAAATATTTTAAAAGTAATTATTAAAAGTAACTTTGTTTGATATTTTTTAAAGCAAAGTTATATAAATAAAAATTTTTTGGTACGTTTGGAAAGACGCTATTTATTTCATCCTGTCTTCATCGTTTACCAGATGTAAAACGAGAGTAAAATGACACAAATAGCACTAATAGCGTTTCCCCGAACGCATTTCTTATATGACATACTAAGGTCCTTGAAGTTGAAGCTTTAAATTAAACATTATATACATAATGTAATGTGCGGTCTACAATGGCAGTAGCTGTGGATGAGACAGTAAGAGTAAGAAATTAACCAATCACAGTCGAATGTGAGTAGAATAATCGATCAATTTCTTATTCTTACTTCTTACTACGTGTATTGTAGACGACGAATTAGAATATAAGAGAGTTATTCGAGGAGCGCGCTATCAGCGCCATTTGTATACACTATCTGTCACTATTATTTTACGTCTAATGAACGATGAAGATAGAATGACACAAATAGTGCTAATAGCGTTTCCCCGAAAGCAGCCAAAAAGTGTTTCCTTTTATTCTTACATCATGGTAACATACAGGATGTCTTCGACTACTCGTACACTCTTTTTATTTTCATAGAATAAAATCCAATAAAAAATATGTTCAGATAATAATTTTAGGATTTAAAATTCTATTTACTGTAGTCTTATCACTTTGATGACGTCGTCGAGGTCAATTAAAAAAAATAAAAACCCCCTTTTTATACCCTTGTAACTTATCTTGAGAGCTTTTTAAAATACTATAACAAACATGTTTTTTTTTAATACTTTTTGTAATATTTACTTTTGTAAAATATTACATGTGTCGGTCGATAAACTTTTTAAACACGTTGATTGGCTGCAGGAAAGAAAGAGACCCTAAGACTTGCACCACATCAATTTTTTCAGCAGTGTCGGTAATAATACGTAGATCGCATCATTCTATAAAATTGATGTTGGTGTCGCTAGTGTATGGAAGCTTCAAAAGGCCTGTTCTTTTTGACTAAACTCTGAACTTTTGCACCAGTTCTTCAGGAAGAAAGAAGAGGAAGAAAGATGAACTGATATAACAGTTTAGCCAAAAAAAGCAAGCGTCAAACGGAAAAAGGTGACCGCTCTTAGGTTTTTCTCTGGTGGGATTAGATTGGTATTATATTTGTTGTATAATAAAGTTTTTAAGTTTATTGATTGGATAAAGAGATCCATCAACTTCTTCTGTCTTACAGCCAATCAAGGGCTTAAAATGCTTTGTCGTACGATAAATGTAATAACTGCTCAATACTATAAAAATCTACTAAAATTTACTGTCATTACTGAAATTCTATAGTTATCTGATAGGCGTACTTATTTTGTAATAAAACCGTCAATTCTGAAAGATTTATTAACTTAAATCTAAATTAAAATCATAAATTTCTATTATTGATACGCTAAATATAATCATAAGAATAAGAATGGAAGACTACAATGCATTCTGGTGTTACACTATGAAACTAAACCGTGTTCCAAACTTCCAATAAGTATCTTATACAGAACACAATGGATGCTTTCTAATTGATTGACACAACGTAGCAAATTAATTTACATATTTTCAGTGTTAAATAATTTAACCCTTTTAATTACACATTCTTCATGGTCATGATAACTTCATAATCTTAAAAGAGTTAAATTATTTATTAGCACTGAAATTATCCGAGAAAAAATGTTATATAATGAACATATATATATATATATATATATTTTCGGGTATCTTTTTTATATCTCACTTATAATTGTATAAATAATTATATTGATTAAATGTTTTTATTTTTATGACAATATTTATCTAACAATATTAAGATATGTATCTATATATTAATTTTGTTATTTTTTCAACGTAACCTCAAATTTCAAAATAAATTAAATTTATGAAAAATGAGTCAATATAGCAAAATTATTAATAAATGTGTAACATACTAGTTTGATCGAATCATTAGGTTTGATTGCGGCCGTGCATAAATTTATGCATAAATACAATCAAAATTAATTGACTAATTAGTTTAGTTGGCTATTTTTCATAGATATAGATTTATTATAAATATTATTTCTATCTACAAATTTTATTTCATTTTCAAGAAGAAAGTGAACATAACCTGTGGAAGACATGTGTGAAGTTGGAGAAAGCTCCTGAAATGGAAAATTTTTTCACTGCAGTGAAAGAGGAAATTTTTATTTATCTTTTTACTTATCTTTTTATTAGATATGCAAGAGGCATATTTAGTTAATTTAAATAGGTAAAATTATATATATGTAAATATCAAAATTATATATATGTAATTATTCACAGTCCATTAATATGTGTGCCAATATCTCGATAAGATCCAGTTCCACACTGATTAACCGAGATTCAACTTATTTATTGTCTCTTTCCAATTTTAGAATTGGAAAAAGATGAGAAACAAGTTGAACCTTAAGAGTTAACCACGAGTTGTGAAATTGAGCTTAAAACGACGAATATAACATACAAACTGTAGATTCGCGCTCAGCAAACTGGTGATGGTCAGCTCTGAATTTTGCAAACGATGTTTAAGACTTTTGATCACCATATCAGAACGATCGCCATATCCCCTGGATCCCCTGGATCTAATTGAATACTAGTTAAATTAAGTGATCTTGTCTCAAGATTTTTTAATTGAGTGACATGTTCGAATTACATATATGGCAGGTTGACTTTATATATTCAATTTTCAGCTTTTAAAATAAAAATCTAACTCAAATTACTAATTAAATTTTATAACAAAAAAAGTCCTTTTAAAAAATTATTAATTTTCCAAGTTTTTGTTTACAACAGTTTGTCTAAATCTAATTCTAAAAATTCAATTGTTTGTTCATGCAATCTCTAGTTCAAACTAACATTGTTTTATTCGTACAAAATATAGAATTTGTATATAAAACAAATGTTATGAGGCGATGTATCGGAAGCCGGTAACAAAACTATAATTTTCTAATTTTTTTCCATTATTGGCATAAAGTCAACCGATTTGGACTACATTATTGTTTATACTTTAATTGTGGAAAAGAATTTTTTAATCTGCAAAGGCAATTAGAAAAATAGTTATTTAAAAAGTAACCGGTAAAACAGATTTTAGGATTCCCTTAATAACATATAATTTATATTTTATCTTTCTTAAAGGTATATAATGTCTCATTAAAAGTTTACCACTATTGGAGAAAATTCATTATAAATCAATATTAAAGATCTTGCAAAGTTTTATTGAGCAAACGTAGAAAAAGGTAGATGCGAAAACAGTTTGTGTAGAATTAAAAGATAAGATACAGGAACTTGTGAAAGTTATAAACATAACGAAATGACAGATATCAAGATAATTCTAATGATTCTGAAAAATGTAAACAATATACCTGTTGTAAAATGCGATTTAAAAATCGATCCCGTTATATATATTATTTTTTATACCTTGTTATATATCTATTTATAAAATGTATACATTGACTACGTTTAGTAGAACACAACAGTTTTGTGACCATTTTGTGATATGAGATGAGACCTCTCTCCCCCCCTCGTCCCCCGCTTTTCCCACAGATCTAAAAGTATGATCCGATCAGCGCAAAGAAAACTTCCAATAGTTGCAAAATAAAATGTTCTTCTGAATGCAGCCATTGATATGTCAAATGTATGTGTGCTATATAAAAAATTTAAATAAACAATGGCCGTGTTTGTTGTATGTCAATACTGAAAATGGTAATATACGTAACGTAAACTATAGATTTTCGAAAATATAATTAATGTTACATATAATTATAGATTTTCAATATTGGTAGTGTAGACATCAACACGGCCATATAACTTAAAATAGTACGTCTAATAAATTATTTCCCAGAGAACATCATGACGTCTTAAAGACGTCATTTTAGACGTCTAAAAGATGGCACAAATAAAACGTCTGAAAGACATCTAAAAGACATCTAAAAGACTTATGATTTAAAACGTCTAAATATAATTTTAGAGACATGGACATCTTTGGGACATCCTAAAGATGTCATAAAACAGATTTTAAGATGTTTTTCTGACAGAAGAATTTTCAGACGTCTCAAAAAATATTTCGAAAAGAAAGCATTTTTGAGAAGAATGATTCAGACAAAAGTTGTAAGGTTTAAAAAACTTTATTAACTGATCACATCCGTTTGACTTTGGGTCGCCAAGAACAAGTCACATCAATTTTTTAAATAGGATATTGTGTTTTTTATTCTGGAATATAATAGCTGACGTCAAGAATTTTTTAAAATATTACAATAAATTTTATTTTCATTAATTACTTATCGAGTTGTGAAGCTTGAAAGTTACAGTACCGCCTACAGTAGAGTTATTCGATAAAACCTCTTGAATGTTGTTCAAGATCATGACCTGGAAAACATTTGTCAAGATCATTGGAGATTCCTTTTATTTGCCAATTTTTGAATATATGTTTTAAATAAATCATTCCTTTCATATAAATTTGTGTATGTGCATCTTTTTCATGCCAATCTTTCAACTAATTCAAAACTTGTTTATTTCAAGAAATAAGCATGTTTTTTAATTCTAATAAACAATGCATTTTTGAAATTTTCAATTCTGTTCGTTTATTAAATATATATTTTTTTAGTATTATAATAATGTGGGCGTTATTGTAATATCTATGACATTTAAGCAAAATGGTTGATGATGTCTTGCAGCTTCTAATTTTAACGATAATGGAATTATCACTATGTGCCCCGACCTGAGCAAATGCGAAGATCTTTTCTTAAATACGACTCATATATTAATGCAAAAACACTTTGTGTTTATAAAAGTCAAACGAAAGTACATTAATTAAAATATTTAATTATCAAGTTAAAAACGGACTTTGTTAACGAATTTCCCAAAATTGTCATTGTGCATTCCATCATCCTTAACATGTTGTCATCTGATCAATGTAAGAGTCGGAAATTGGCCACATCGCAGTACCGAAAGTGAAAAAGTAATAATTTCCGCTAACCTTTAAATCGAAATAACTTGTATAACAAAAAACTTGTACCTGTATAACTTGTATAACAAAATATTTTATTACTTTTATGAACAGGATATCTATTTTAATTTAACAATTAAAACATTAAAATATAATGTTGTGGAAATTTTATCTTAAGAAAAATTTCTAAAAATATATTCTTTTTCCTTTCTATTACATACAGCTTTTTTTAGTATGTTCTTTATACAACAAATCCCGCCGTTAAATATCATTATTATATCGAAGGTCATAATATTTTTTATCAAGTATATCTTAACGCAACACACAATCTAGTATTACGTACGTCGTTGTGCTAAAAAAAATTTTTTCCGAGAAGTCACATAAAGTACATATATACCTTTATCACACATGCATGAAAATAACGCTCGTCTAAGGAACATTGCACAAAAGACGCGCTAAGAAAGCAGAGGCGTATAAATTTGCGGGGTGATGCTTGAGATGTGCGCACCGATCGGAACATCCCCTTTGAGGTATTCATCGAGGGAGGAAGAGTAACTTCCTCTCCGCTGCTCGTTCTACTTTCTAGCGTGGCATTAAACGAGGCGAGCAAGGGTTTGATAGATGTCTCGCAAATACTCGGTTTTTAAGAAATTGGTAGTAATTGTTATATACCTCGAAAATCTTAATCTTTCGATAAGAATATATATTGTATAATATCTATAATTACGCATCTCAATCTCAATATGTAGTAAAAATTTACAGAAATTATGTAACTCTATTATGTTAAATTTATGTAAGCATTAAGATAGAAATAATACTTTACACGACAAATGATGGACTTGATATTAGTATAGATTATAACTTAACGTCAACTTTATTGTATATTATTTACACGATTATCATAACAAATAGAAAAAGAAATGAAGAAGAAGTTATAAAATAGGAAAATAGTCGTGAAAGTAAAAATATAATAATATATAAATTTGCATATATTATTTCTGACAATTAATTATATATATTAATTATATCTGTTAATATATCTGTTATATATATTAAATTTTTATCCAAAAATTAAATAGAAATTGATGAAAAATTAAAAATTAGAATCATCGTAAATTTAGGATCAAATTAAATCTCAATTTGTATCATATTTGTTTGTAATGATTTTATTTTTTAGTTTATAATTTACTTTATATAATAAAGTTGCATTATAAAAAATCGGAATATAATTTTCAGTATAATTTTATTACAAATAAGCAGTTTTATATAATATAAACGTTTTACATTACTCAAATATAATTGATCACTGTCAATATACTATTTTTACTTTTTCAGACGTACATATATACAGAGTATTCTAAAATATATAGTGCTATATTTGGTGTGCAAATAGAGCGAACTAAATTTAATCAAAAAGTCTTGTACTATTTTACAATTTTTGTAACAGTTAACGATATTAATTTCTAATGATTCGCCCAGCCCATCGCCAAATGTAAGCAGCGAGATACGATCGCTCAACGTGTTATTTTTTTCCTGCGCGTAACTATAATTGCCGCTTATTACTTATAATAAATAACTCCATGCGTTTCTATTACGACAGGTGAATGTGCATTTAGTAGTATGATCTTCTTTAGCAATTTTTGTTTAGAAATTAATCTCTCGTTACCTATTGCGAAAATTGCGAAATAAAGGATCATTCGACTCAGTTTAATCTCTGCTCTATACAAAAAATAGTTTTAAATATTCTGGAACGTCCTGTTTTGTGTGCGTGCGTGCGTGCGTGCGTGCGTGCGTGCGTGCGTGCGTGCGTGTGCGCGTGTGTGTGCGTGTGTCGAATTATCCTCGTCACATATATGCATTCGCATAATCGCGCGCGCGCGCGCACACACATACATTATTCCGCTTCACAATTCCCGATATTCCACGCAGATTACAATTGTTGCGTGCATACCGACACGCTGACGCCAAATAACTTGACTACTCTGTGTTCGCAATCCCTTCTCTATCCCAATCTATCTTTCAGCGTGAGAGTGGATGGGGTTGGCTGCGTTTATGAGGCCGTGGGTCCGAAATTGAAAAGCATCCAGCTTCACGAAAGGAATTGCAGGGGAAGGGCATGCAGCAGTCGCCGACAAGCGAAAGAGCGTATCAGAGGGTAATCCTATTGGTAGATGCCGTCGTCGCGACGTCCCGGCGTCATTGGTCCATCCACGATCCGGGCGTGGCAACTTTCATCTGGAGGGGTTGTAGCATCCCTGGCAACGATTACCAGAAAGCAACTAGGGGTTCGCGCGACGGCAGGAATCCAGCATGGCGGCGACCCAGCAACCTCTAGACGGCGTCGAGCTTTCACCCACCACCACCACCGCTGCCATCGCCATCACAACGATGCTCAGCGTCGCGTGGCTTCGGCCGTTACCAATTGCTCGCACCCACTCTCCTGAATCTCGCTCGATTTGTCCGGGAGAATACTTCAGGAGTCGAAAGTTCGATCGTTCAATTAATTACTCCGTTAGCATCTCCTTTTGAATGCTGTCTCTTCAATGAAAACGACAAAAAAGATTCCGTATTAGTCCAATTTTTTTTAAAATTGTTTGAAATATTTGTTTAGAAAAACTCAAATTTGATAAATAATATAATGTTGGTAAATATAATTTATTGTTTACATAATAATTTATTATTTATATAATTTATTGTTAAATGTAGTGTGTAAATTGAGATTCTGCATTTTATTTAATAATCTCGCTAATTTTGACACGTAACTTTCCATATCTAAGCTATTTAATAAGACTCTTATATCACAAATTATTATATAAGAATTGATCAAGTGAACGTTTCTCAAAAGTTTGTTTAATCTAAATTATAAAATAGAAAAACTTATTTAATTGTTATTATTAAGTTCCGTTTACAAATGTTCGCTTGTTAATCATTTTATCATCTTTCGAAATTTGATCTTAGCAACGTAATCGCTTTGGTACCGGATAGTCTGAATAAAAAATGACGATGAGCTGAACGTTATGATACGTATATAGTTGCAATGTTACTAAAATGTTTTAAAATATGTTTCTTGCTTACTAAAATTAATCTACGACAGATCGAAAATGTCTAGGTTGGCATTCAGTTCATCGTCATTTTTTATCCAGACTATCCGGTACCAAAGCGACTCAGCAAAGACAGCTTGGCCGGCGTGTAGCCAACGATCAACAATTGCACCGTCGCTCAGGTAGGCGTCGTTTCCCGTGACAACGTCTCGCTTCGGTAGGGGGTAGTTTAGTCCGGGTCGTCGGGGGTGGGAGAGACCAGGCGTCATCAGAGAGGATCGAAGGGGTCGGCGCAGGCGCTTCAGCCCGACGACGGGCGTCGTGGCGAGGCACGCGTCAAACGTGGAGGCTTATAGGTTAAATCCTCCCGCTCCTCGTTTTTGTCGTTTTTCCGGCATTGCCTCCTGATCCCGCCTTCAAAAGTGCCGGCGGACCAATCGGCGTCGGGCACTGCTCGCCCGCTGCCTCCGACGGCACGGCAAGCGCCACGACGACGTCGACGGCGGCGGCGGTGGCGGCGGTGGCGACGACGCCAACGTCATCCACGGGCAACAGCAACTCGCCCGACAGATCCCGGATAGGGATGCCGCAAACGTCATACGCCAATCTAACATCAACGAAGGATCGTTCCGCTTACGCGTCAATCTCGAAGCGGAACGTCGATCGCAATAGCGCGTAAACGTTTACCCCCGGCTCGATCCTAATCGCGGTATCAAAATATCTTTTCTCACCTCACGTTCAACGTAATCGTGCCGGTCTGAAACGAGCCTCGTAATTTTCGACTTTTTTGGAATTGCCAAAGTGTTCCATTCGTTGATACCGGTGATTATTGGATCGGAGAACTGGACCATAGATTGAATCGAGTCGGGCGGTTAAAGAAGTTGGTGATAGAATAAAGAGGGTGAAAATCAGTGATTAAAAGAAGTGATCTACGTTTTACAGTGTAGATTTTGAATCTTAAATTGCTCTGCCCGTGAGTCTGCATAATCTTTAAATGGTCATGAGCATATTAATTTACTTTGAAATCACGATTTTTAATAAAATCTGGATCAAGTTCTCATCACTAAGAAGAACGAAAAACTTTTTGGTAGAAATAAAAACTATATTATAATAAGATGGCTACATTACTAAAGAAGACTAGAAAGAATTACTATTTAATTGATATTTACTTTAGAAAAGAATTTTTAGAAAAAAATATTTGAAATCATCCTTTTTTAACTTCAGAGTATTAATATCAGTTAAAAAAATTCTTAGAAATAAGATTTCCTAAATTATAAGAATAAATACGTCAAATTTATTGCAATATTTTGTTCATTAAAATTGCTTAAATTTAATTTTCGAAATGAGTTAAAATCATAAACTAATTTTACAGATATTTCATTAAAACAAGTTAGTTTCGCTAGGTTGCAAGAAAAACATGTTTAACGGCGTTTATATGTTTTATATTTTATATTAAAATCGTTAAGTCACGGTATAAAGGAGTTGTATAACGATTTTAGCGCGTTTGACATCTGATAACGAATGCTTGAGGAGGCACTATGAACGGGGCAGCGACAGTCACGGCGACTGAAGATCATCAACATCAGCAAACACAGAATGAAACGACTTCGGAACATCCACGGAGTCCCGCCAGTCCACTGAGTGCTAGACACGGTGAGATAACACAAAAGTATATTTAAATGTTGAAGATATAACAAGATACGTATGAACATTTAATAAATTTTTAAAGCTTTCGTATTATGCAGAAAAGTCAAATTAACTCAGATTTATAATGTTTTAACCTCTGGACGGTACATTGATTTATACTTTCCATGCACACATTTTCGTACTTTATTTATATTTATTTATATTTGTCAATAATTAGTAAGTATACGTATGTACATGGATAATATAAATGAACAGAAAAAAGGCATTAATTGGATAATGTCTTTAAGGAAGGATAATGATTTATTTATTTAATTTTTAATGAATTATTAATATTGAATAATTTATTATAATTTAAAATTTATTTATAGCGTATGTCAAACACGCGTTAGCATACATATTTTCATATGCAATATGTACAGATATAAAAACTCTTACAATTTTAACTACCAATATATAGATAATATAAACATAATATTTAAGTATAATAAAAATTTTGTGAAGATTAATTGAATTTATTAATTTATTAATTTATTAATTTATAATATTTAGCTCTTTATTGTAAATTATTCATATTATTATTTTGTTGCGTTTATTTATTTAACCTCGATGATAGATATGGTGAGCTATGATATACGAAGCGTTATCATGCATGTCAAAAGGGTTAAAAAGAAAGCGTGTATTTGATAGGAATACGTAGATGTATGTGTTATAATACATCGTAACGCATCTCAACACTTTTAACACACGGAAACTAAAAATAAAGATAATTATCAATAAATGATAACAAAATAATAATATTGATTTATTAAGTCATGATTTAAAAATTAAATGAAAAAGATTTGTTAGTCGGAAAAGAAGCAATGATAAATATATATATATGTGCATATTGCAATTTTTGCTATGAATGATTAAAGATGTTTAGATATATATTTCATGGTCTAATTTTCTTAATATTATCGCAACATTTCTTTTACGGCATAATGTAATACGTAATATTGCGTAATGTAATGCGTAAACTTGCTTCAAAGCGCGATTCTTTTCCTTCCGCTCGCGTCAGGTCATCCGAGATTTGATTATTCTAATGGTATAATGGCGTTGCCTACGTGTTACCCTCTTTTTCCATTTATATCCCACTCCACAACTGTAACTCGTATAAAAGTCCATTGCGGGGGTGAATCTGTGTGCATTCTATCCATTGCTTCGCAATCCGTCGTTTCTTAGAGGAATGATTAGGAATGACTCTTTGCCCATTTCATTAATCTTTTCATTAATTTTTTCTTCAATAATTATGATATTTTCCAATTTATTACATTCTAGAAAATGTCAGTCTCGATTTCCCTGAATATGTCTATATAATTCTCAACATGTTGGTGTTAAATTAATATCAACATGGCGTGGATTTGACACCATGGGTGTGTAGATTTAATATCCATAGATTTTACATCCATGGTGTTAAATCCACACTATGTTGGTGTAAATTTAACACCAATACGAAAATTATATAGACATTACATGGTGTTAAGTTCACACCGCTATTTTTTACAGTGTACAGATTGTCAATGATTCAAAACGCATATACATGTATATATACGTATATAATACATATCATTTTATTACAATTCTAGTTTTTTATCTCTGACATTAAAAATCTTATCTAATCTGAAGTAAAATCTAGATAAACTTTATTTAAAGTATAATTAATTTTTATCTATTATATATACATGTAATGCGTGTATTCTGCATCTGTTGTTTTATATAATTGTATTTTTATATAATTAGCACATCGGGTAAAATGCAACAGCTTGCAATCATTTTATGATTGTCTGCTGAACAGTCTTAAACGCATTCAACATTTCAACATATTTTTTTTTTTACTCAGCAATTGCCATGATTTCCAGCAAATTAAAACTCAGCGTAACACTTACGCTGAATCTCAATCAGAATGCATTGACCAAAATGACTGTCTCCAATGTATTATTCTTTCTTGGAAGTACAATATATATATGTGACAATGTAATTAACAATTTAGTACAGACATTTTTAATGCACATGAAAAGTCCCTACTGTCTATCATTGTCAATGGAAGATTAAAAATGTGTATAAATAATAGCTTAAATATATTTTATGTAAAAGTAAAAAATATTTTCTGCATATAAAAATTAGATTCTTTTATATACTCACGCATGCAGTAGCTAATATCATAAGGGCATTTAATAGAATACTTAATGTTGCAACTTATCAGTTGCGCAACAGTTGCGTTCTGCTGAACGCATCTATTATGTTCCTCTATCTATATAATTGTAGTATTAGCTTGTATTTATTTATTAAATACTCGGTAAATAGTAGTACTAATATTACATTTGCCAACGTTAAATATTATCATTTCCCAGTAACACTACTTTGTTATCTTTAATAACAAATGAAAGATTTGTTCTTTCTTTCTGGCTTTTAAAAAATGAGTGTATACGTACACTTTTGCAAGATAGCTGTTTTTTTATTTGTATTTTTTAAGAATAATTATGTAATAACATTTATAAGTAACATGTTTCTTTTAGTAAAAATAGTAAAAGCGTAAGAGATGATACTACTGTTGCATTCGCGATGTATTGTCGAAATTAGCAAAAATGTATCGAAAACGAGGAACAAATTTTTTTTATCTGTCTAACTGGTGCAATCCCTGGCCCCATTCACAATCACTCCCTCTAGCTTTTCTCGATGATCCTATAATACGAGGGCGCAGGTGGCGCCTTGCCATCCACCAGCATTGATATGCTAATGAAATTTGATGCCCCTGCTTTCGCGTGCGTTACTCTCGGCGCGGGTGGCTTATAGTAGGTGTGTATTTTATATTGGGCCATCATTTTTCTCCTTTCAGTTAACCCCGCACGATCGACAGATTGCACTGGAACGAGATTTGATTAGCTTAATGCCATAATTTGCAATCGCGTGTATGTGTATGTATGCGCGTTCTTAGATATATGTATGTACTTTTAAAATATATATACATACTATATATGAAACTAATTTGAAAATGAAATATAACGATTTTACAATTGTTTATAATACTGTAGTTATATAATTCGCAACCTAAATAATAATCGATGATCGATTGTCACCGATTTATGAATAAAAAGAAAGTCATCATAAATCGATCGTATCTCAACATCTTATTTACCAAAAAAGGATCTTATCATCGAACAAATCCTTTATCCAAAGATTGAATCAGCACTTTAGAATATATTCTAGTAATCGACAGGATTAGAGGGTATGTTAACGAGTTCGAAAAGCTCGTACGCTTATACAAAGTCACGTGAGTTAAATTACAATAAGATTAACATCGATCGCCTGACGTGATTTGATAATGATCAGCAACGTTTCAACAGTCAGATTGTTTGAGTACTAAACGTGTTCGAAAATATTGATAAGGTTTGGATTTTCGAGATGTTGAGAAGATGAGAAATTTTGGAAAAGGTAGAATATCTCTTTTTCTTTGACCGCAAAGTTACTATATTTGATAGCTTCACAGGCACCCTACGGAAATCTTTGTTCTTCCTTTGCGTCCCCGAAGGCTTACCGATGGATTGCGAAGGCAAACAATATTTACATCGGGAAATGAGTTTGGAAAAAGCTCAGGAAGTAAGAGCGCTTGAATATAAATATTTATATCAAATGAATGAAGGGACCGATTCCTCTGTAACACGCGACGTAGGGCAACACGCGTCATCAACCTGCAGAATTACTTCAATCAAAATTTTCGGAACCTATCATAACTTTTCCTCCATAAATATACATATTTTTATAATATAAACGAATATCAATCTGGAATATTTATGTAACTGCATCAAACATATTTTTCAAACATTTTCACTTAGCATAAATATACTTAGATTGTTATATCACAATTAAATATCATTTTCTAACAGAGCGATTACATTTTACTCTATTTTTATTCATCGAATAGCAAGTTCGTTTCAATTAAAGTTACTTTTGACAAAAACTTTTTACAATCCTTGAAAATGTATAGCAAAGAATACGACGAGATAGTTGAATTGATGATAAGAAGGATTAAATGATCCAGTGTTATGCCTCCTCGGTGACAGAAGCCACACTTAGCAAATACTCACAATCAGTTTAAACTCACATCAATTCTTAGATTCGTATCGTTTCAAGATGAAACTCATCTCGAAATCGGTTTTAAGCCTTTGCTTAGTCTTAATCATTCCTACTTAAGCAGATTATCGACATCAGATGGTAATGTTGCCCCTTAATGAAGACACAAAACTAATTTTTAATGCGGAAAACCGTGTATATGAGAAGCAGATTCACTTCTCGAATCGAAGTCGAATCCGCGGATTGTGAGACTATGAACCAAGCCAGCCGACACGATGCGACACGCCTCGATTTTATTAATCACGCCGCCGCCGGTGTCTTCAATAAGGCACGAGATTTCACCGGAATCATATTTGTCAACCGTTCCGCAAAGTCGATCGAAAACTTGTTTCAGCCTTGTTAATTCCGCGAGGTCAAATAAAATTCGTTTAAGATTTATCATATGAATTGACAAGATGATGCCAAGGTAACTTCTAGCATTAAAAGAAACCTTAAATCTAATTTACCCAACATTTCATAGTTATATGATATCTTCTACCTTTTTGAGGCCGTCCATCAGGAAAAATCTCTAACATTAAGAGGATATCAAAAGAACAAAATATTTTTTGTTAATGCAGAAGACTCCAATTCGATTTTCATACGTCTTTTTATATAACTCCTTAATGTTTCTTTCTTACAAATAGCGCGTCCATCTCATGGCGAGGCCACGTACTTATCTCTTAGCGTAACCTTTTATTTTAAAAGACTATTCAAGTCTTCATTATAATGGAATTTCCTATAAAGAAATTTACTTTTGGTCATAACTCCATTTTTTTGTAGATGAATACATATTATAGATACAAACATATGCTTCGTGTAAGATTTTTCGCTTAGAAGAAATGTGAAGAGAATTTCGCCGTTTGTTAGTAGAACATTTTTTTTCAGTAAACGTTAGATGGTATGCACAATTATTTGATGTACGATCGGATATTTGCCGACCCTTGTTCTTCGAAATCAATCAAGGATGTGGCGGGGATTTTACGACCTGCCCTGGCTAGGGTTCGAAAGTAACGGTCGACTGCTCGAAATGAAAACGCCGAACTGATTGTGGAAAAATGATATTTTGATCATAAATCTCGAGCCTTTCATCGTATTGCCAAGAAGCGGTTCTGCGATCGAAAAAGATAATGAATTGCCACAGTCAGATATCTATAACTGCTTAGTCGCGATATGGCAATATACAAAGAATTATATTGATTTTCGTTCAAAATAAAATAATTATTTAATATATAATAAATGAAACTAATTTTTATATTATGCACAAAATTGTAAAAAATTATAATGTTAAAAACTGTTAAAAACTGTTGCCTTTTTGTCTCATTGAAAATGTAATGAATTAAATTAATAGAAATATGTAAATGCCATAAGTAATTCAGCTAAATTGGAGCTCGTTATAATTAAAACTGTAATTAAAGTTATAATCACAGGTAAGCGCGAGGTAATTTAACAATCGAACGATATTTTCAATTAAATTGCGCAAGGATCAAACTAATATTATTAACAATTCCAATTTTATTTTATATTTGTAATTTGCGTGCAAATATTTCCACAAATGCATTTAATAAAAGTACGAAATTATTCGATGTTTCGATCTAAAATGAGGAAATATGAAGTGGGTGTTGAATTACAATAATTCTTTCATTACTTTTTGGCGATTACACGTTTTCCCGAGAAAATTCGAAGACACTATCGTTGAATTGCGGTCTCTGCAATTGTATTAAATCTGCTATAAGACTATAAATTCGTGAGTGTTAATATTGAAGAATGCAACAATAATTTACCAATTGCGAATTATCTCGATATAATTTTTCTTCTTGGAAGTTCCTTTTTAAAAAATTTCGACGCCTATATAGAGACAATATACATTAACTTATAATTCTCTACTCTACTATTGAATCCTTTTATTATCGATACAGATCGTTTACAGTTATAATTTGTATAATTAACATGTTCTTTGAGTTCAATATCCTTTTGATTCAAACTCGTTAATTTAGACAGATTGTAACTTATAAGTAATAAGAAATTAATGTACTGTCACATAAAAACAAATTTATATTGTATATATTTAACAAAAAAGTAATACTTTTCTAATTTGCATGTCTTCAATCAGTAAAAAATGAAAAAGACTTTTTCATATACTTTTGTTTAAGTATTGAAAATATCGATTATCCTGATTTAGACACGCAGACCTGGTTTTGAACTTTGAATACCTTTAAGAAGGAAATTTATGTTGTTTATTCATAAACTACTGGTCTGTGGACTACAATTTCCCAAGATTGCAAGCTTTTATATCAAGCAGATGCTACGATTGATCTATGTCATATTGAAGTAAGAAATGATAAAGAAGATCTCGATTTAAACAATTTTTTTTCGTTTTCGGTAAACTCCACTTCACAGATACGTATTAATACGTATACTTTAATCCTGGAAAAGAATTTTCAAATTTGTAAAAAAGGAAAAAATAAATAATTATTATATAAAAATTATTTATGTTTAGTCGATAATATAGACGATTTTATGATTCCTTTAACACTAATCGATGGATAACACATGCAATCATCACGATTGCTAACAAAATAACTAAATACAGTTTGTCTTAGAAGATAAAGAGAAAGAAGACATCCTGATACTTTAAACTACTGTTGGCACTTCTGCGAGTTGATCATCGATTAATTTAACCAGAAGTTGATGAAAGAACCCTTAGACGCAACAGTATAACAGTGCAATTCAACAATATATATAAATTCGATTGATGAACTACTAAAAAATTATAATTTTGGCTTCTATATTTTCAAACAAATAGGATATTTTTATATTGCTTTTACTTTTAAATTTTAAAAGTAGTATATATATTTTCTCTTCTTAAATCTTAATATACATTTAAAATAAGCCCAGGAAAAAATGGTCCATGTATAATTGTACATGATTATACGTGGACACACAAAGTCATGCATTAAATAATATATAATTTTGAATGCTATTATATTATTATGAATGATTAAGTGTATATTCGTGCTTGATTATATATATTCACGTATAGATTTGTATTGATTTGTGTGGAACCATACATGAACGTATGTGAGTTATTGTACGACCATTCATGATCATATATACAATTCCATACAGTAGCATACTGAACTCTTTGCACGATACATGATCATACATAGTTGTATACATTCATACATACATTTTTAGCATCTGACTATTCATGCTAATAGAGCCATTTTGCAACTTTTGCAAATTTTCTTTGTTGAAATAGGACTATAATTAATATTCTAATGCCAAATTTTATGTCACAAGTTATCCGTCGGCATGTGTTTTTTTTATTCAATTGCAATAAAAATTTTGTTTACAGAGATTATTTTTTACAATAATTTTTTAATCTTTGGCACTGTTCTGGGGAAATCAGCAAACAAATGCGTGAAATTTTTTTTCACCAGTATAAGAACCACCCTAAATTGATCATGTATGAGCAAGTACGGTCATATGTGATCGTATATGATTATGTTAGATCTGGTGGAAAAGTTTTACTGAAATTTCGCTGAAAAAAATGATACAATGTCAGCAAAATTACTGAAAAATTGCTGAAATTTGTATGAACTTCTAAAATTTTACTGAAAATGAATTTTTCAGTTAAAAGTCGATGAAATTCAACTGAAATTTTTCTGAAATGCTAAAATTTTGCTGAAATTTCGTTGAAAAGTGTTCTAAAACATGAAATAGTTTCAGCGAAATTTTCCATCAGTATTTCTTTTTCTCTTTCTTATCAGATCCTAATTATTACAAAAATTATGTAAATAATTTCGCAGATTCCGGTGAGAGCAGCGTCATTTCCCCAGGTTTACCGGAACGTTACAGTCCATTGGGAGCGACGGGGTCTACGTCAAGCCACGATCCTTATGCTTCCCGATCGGTTCAAGAATGTCCGGTACCCCTCTGCAGAG